>JARWLC010000001.1:148386605-148654105 GCA_033318265.1 Phyllotis vaccarum | reverse complement strand
CACCTAACCAACTCTCCAGGCCTGTCTCCTTGAATCCTCAGGCCAGGTGTGCAGGCAAAAAAGGGCAGACCTATTTTCTCCTGCCTTATATTCCTTTTACTTCCCCCTTCAACATCCCTAGAGCTAGGATTAAAGGTGGGTGTTATCACCTCCTGGCTCATTTAGCCCTGAACTCATCCACTCTGCCTCCCAAGTGCTGGGATTAAAGGCATAAGTCACCACTCCTGAAAGACCCCCGGGGGTGCAGGACCCCCAGAACGGATCTTCCCTCAGGAAGAGACCCCAGGACCCAAGGACCGAGCCGAGTCCACAGTTCAGATGCAATCAGCACAAGGTTTATTGAGGAAGCACAGGATCCTGTGGGCCCAGTCATTCGAGAAGACTTGAGCACCCAGGCCTTTGTTCAGGGCCTTTTTATAGTGTTTGGGAAGCAGAAGCATGTGTACAAAAGCAGATGCATGGTTACAGGGTTCTGATTGGTTAGTTCAATGAGACCACTTCTGAGGGGCAGTCAGAGTCCAGGTGGCTGTTGTTGTTCTTGGCCCAGGGCCGGGGCCAAACCACAAGCCAAGACCACCGGTTATTTTTCCCAAAATATTTTGTCTTGTAAGTTGTTTTCTTGGATTTGCTGGCCTCGGTCGAGGTCACCCTGTATGTTGGTTATCTCAAGGCCTTAGCTTGTTTTTCTTGGTCATGGGCTGGGGCCCACCCAAAACTATTTTTACTGCCATCCTGCATTTTTATAGTTTTTAGTGTAAGCCTTGCAAGATGGCGTTACTGCTGTTTTAGCATTAAGGCTTTTATTAGCTTGAACCGGCTATATACTGTCAGTGTGCCCTTGTGTGAGGAATTTTTGCCATCCAGCCCCAGACCATAAGTATTTTTGGACCTGAATTTGGTGCTATTCTTAACTCCAGCCTGACTTAACATGCCTTGCTAGTATTGATTATTTATGAGAAGGGGAGGGAAAAGACAGAGGGTCTTACCAGAGGGCCCAACACTCCCTAATCTTCAAGGCTTGCCAATGTCCTCTGATATTTCAGGCTGTTTTTATTGAATATACAATAGATCATCACACTTAACCTCTGAGCCATCTATCTCTTCAGCATCTTTTATGTACATCTGAGAAAAATCTCCTAATATGTTAAGTCATTACAATATCAACTGTATTATGGTTCTTCCCCACCCCATCCCCATACTATGGTTTCTTCAAGTCAAGAAATTTCCATTTTCTTGTTCTTCAGACCTTTCTGATTTCACTGAAGCTTTTAAAGGACAAATGAGAACTGATGTGGCCATCACAGGCCAGAGAAAGTAGTAAAAGCTACAAAACCAGGAAGAGTCCTCCCAGGTGGTCTCATTATTCAAAGTTAACATAATTATACTGAAAACACATTTACAACCCTCCTGGCTAAGACTGCTTGCTCTTTAAATTGTTTTTAATCTCTCTATGTGTAGGACTGGAGTCAAAGGTAAGTCATGGCGAATGAATGGAAGTCAGAAGACAAACTTGGTTGTTAGCTGTCACCTACCTTGTTTGCAGCTGTATAAGAGGCTAGCTGGCCCTCCTTTCTGCCTCCCACCTTACTGAAAGGTGTCCAGTTTTATGTGGGTTTGGGGGATTTGAACTCAGGTCTTCACCCTTGAATGGGGACTTCTACCCACTAAGTTATCTCCTCAGCTCCTGCCTGATTTCTTGACCTCTAACATAGCTTTCTCTTCTTATCCATCTTTCTCTTCCATGGAACTACCCTTAGAATTGCCCTTGAGTTCCATACAGAAGAAAGAAAGAAAGGTTTAAGCCAGACACAGAGACATATGCCTCTATTCCCAAAAACTTGATAAACTGAGGCCAGAGGATTGTTGGATCCAGCCTAAGTAGCATAAAACAACAACCACAAAAACTGGTTCTCTCCCTCCGAGGCAACTCTTATGTCTTCTATAGACCGACTCACTCTATTTCTTTCTCACACACAAATCATCACTCACTGACCATACCGTACAAAGCTTTTGTGAGTTGAATAGTTTGAATGCTCATACTACATTAAGCTGAGTATTTTCTTTGATTCCTGGATTTCATATAAAGCCACATTTTAGTTGAAATTAGTTTATTTTTACATCTTGAGGCATTAATAGGAGGCAACATGATAATGAATATATATTCACATAATTCACAAGAAATCATACAAGGAAAATGACTAGATTAAAACAGATTTGAGATGCAATACAAATAAGGATTTTGATAAGTTGTCTGGGTGGTGTTCAAAATCTCAACACCTCTTGTATGGAACATTTGTAAAAGCTGTAGACTTTCTCAAAACAATGACTAACCTGTTCTTTTAATACCCACCCCCCAAGGTGAGGAAGGATGAGGATCCTGTTTTATATGACCATCTACTTTACTATCTAAGAGGTGAAATCTTACATGGAGTGCAATGAACAGAAGTGTAGTAGTGGGGTTTCTTGGTCCCGAGTGGCCAGAGGTCCAGAACCACAGACCTGCCGCACCAGACCCATAGCCACCCTCCTCTGCTGCTCAGGCCCCCAGAAATAACTCAGACACTTATATTAACTTTATGCTGTTTGGCCTATGGCTCGGGCACATTGCTAGCTAGCTCTTACATCTTAAATCAACCCATTTCTATTAATCTGTCTGACACATGGCCCGTGGCTCACCTGTGTTCCTTCCATATTGCTCCTTTGGGCTTCAGGCTTGGTCGATCTGCCTCTGACTCTGCCCTTCCTTTTCTACCTATCCTGATTCCTCTGCCTACTTTTTCTATGGTGCCTGTCACAGGCCAAAACAGCTCCTTTATTTAAAGATTGAGATTCACAGAAAGGCATTTCCACATCACTTCCCCCTCATCTAACCCATGTCTCTTATCTTGTTCAGCCATGTGGCTGGGCACCTTTTCTTAGAGCAGCATAGTTGTCCTCTGCTTCTTTCGGCTTCTCTCTGGCATTCTGTTCTGTGCTTCCTGTTCTCAAGAGTTTTCTTAGTCTGGTAGCCCCGCCCACACTTCCTACCTGCCTTTGGCCAATCAGCGCTTTTTATTAAACCAGTGGGTGGGACAATTATTTATAATGAAACAACACAATCTCCCACACAGAAGGTTTGCTAAACTCCCATGACACAGAATGCAACAGTATGGAAATACTGATGCACACATTTTAAAGGAAAACAGAACCCCAGTTTAAACATAAGCCAGAAGTACTTATAGTACCAATGTAAACAAGAGCAGCTTGAAGCAGTTGTTACTACTAGTCTCTATTTTATGAATAGCCCTAGGTAGGAAAAATATACCACATTTTCCATTACAAACTTCTAAACTTTAGCCAGATATGAAGGCACATGTCCATGATTCCTGCACTCTGGAGGCTGAGGCAAGAAAGATCATGTGCTTGAGACCAGCCTGGGCTACACTGTAAGTTCAAGTTCTGCCTTGGCTACATATAACAAGTATCAAAACAAAAACTTCTAAATTTTATCACAAAATGCCCCCTCCCCCCATCTTTCTTCTTAGCCTGCTCTCAGGCTGCCAGCACACACCCTCAGCATTTGTTTCCCAGGCACTGAGAACACAACCAGGATCAGTGATAAGACGTAGTGTCTTCACACTCACAGCTGTGAATTAGTACAGCAACTGTACTGTGACATTGTGAATGCTGTCTACCACCAAAACTGTTACAGATGTGCTGCTCCAGACTTTTGCCAGGGACCAGTAACAAAGGTACTTTCTCTTGGTATGTATCAACATCCTAGACTCTCAGAAGAAAAGAAGTGTCTCACACAAACCACATTGCACAGCCTGGTCTCACTGAGCCCTTCTCATCTTCCTATTACAGAAGTTCCTAGATGTGCCAGCCAAGGAACTACTTTATCAAGCCTTCAAAGGTAACAGACTGCTGTGTGACTATTGTGCAATCTCATGGAAATAGTCACAACAGAAATTTACATACTCAGGAATACTCAGAAATGTTTTTAAAAGACATAATACAGAATCTGTTGAATGAAGGATTTCAACTCATGTATAATAAGTTATCAAACAAATTTTAGCTTTATTGAAAAGAGAAAAATATGTGGAATAAAAAGATATGTGGATCCCATGGACAGAGCTCAGGGTGTCAGGCTTGAAGCAGGAACTTTTCCCTGCTGAGACATCTCTCTGGCCCCGGTATTCCAATATAAGAGGGATTTTTCAGTGTTTCTAGCAACAAAGCCTGTCAATATCCCTGTCATAATCCTCTAGAATGGACTTCTTTGACTACATGTAATTAAACAAAAGCAAAGATGGCAATCACTTAGCATTAACAGTCTGAGCATGAACTTTAGAAACAAAGGGTAGAGGAGGCACTATGTCAAGTTTGTGAAGATGACTTTCTTCAGTTAGTATTTTGGGGAGACACGAGGAAATTTCCTTTTGTTGTTCTTGCCACCTGAGTATATTCTCTGACAGTTCTTCTGTCTCGTTCACCAAAATATCCATCTTGGCTAAAGCCTTGCTCTGTAACATTTCAAGTAACAAAAACAAAATCAATTACTGATTACCATTATGTTAGAAATAGATACATCAGAAATTAACATCTGATCTCTCTCTAGTCCCTTCCTGCAAAAATTCCTTAAAAACTGTGTCTCCACCCCCAACCCAACCACACATATCTTCCATGAGTTCACTTCTCCCCTACCAACAATTTTAAGGGTGATACAAATAGCCTCAGGCTTTCTCACTCTACCTGGCTGGTCTGGAATTCACAGTAATCCCCTACTTATTCATCTCCAGTTCTGTGATTACATGCGAGTGGGTGTCACCAAACTTAAATTCCAGATGGTCATCCTCTTTATACTTTGAGTGCAGGGCTCAATCCAGTCTATCCAATATTTTCTCTATGACTAAAGCATAGTTCTCGCTAATCTATTCTTCTGTATTTTTTCTTTAAGAAATGAAAATGGATTGGAGCTTAGCTGTTAAGAGCACACTGGCTGCTCTTCCAGAGGACCCTAGGCTACATTCCCTGCACCTGAATAGCCGCTCATGACTGACTGTAACTCCAAAGCCAGGGGATTTTGTACTCTTTTTTTTTTTTTTTTTTTTGGCCTCTGAGGCACCAGACACACACATGGCACAGACATACATGCAGACAAAACATCAATATCTACAAATAAAATTAAAACAAAAATGAAAACCAAGGGGCGGGAGAGATGACTCAAAGGTTAGAAGTGCTTCCTAGTCTTCCAAAGGACCTGAGTTTGGCACCCATGTCAGATGGCTCACAACTGTCTGTAACGCCAGCCCTCAGGCACCTGCACTCATTTTACAGATGTTACTGATTCTTCAAACTGACTCTGAAAACTTTCTCAATCTTTTCTATGTCCTATCCTGTTCCTAGTCTCCTGAACTGAAAGAAGTCTTTCCTATGATAAACAGCAATTCCGAATAACTTTATTTTATACTCATACAAATACAATCCTATGAGGTAAAAAGTGTGTATCTTGCTAGGTGTGGTGGTGTATGTCTAAAATCCCAGCACTTGGAAGGTAGAGGCAAAGAGACAGTAAGTTTGCAGCCAGCTGGCTGTACATGACCATGGTGTGGGGTAGGGGGAAGGAACCAGATGAGAAAGGGAGTAAAAAATGAAAATAATGTTAGAGTAATGTTAAAAAAAGATGCTTCTTTTTGTTTTGAGACAGGATGTCACTTTGTAGCTTAAACTAGTCTGAAACTCACTACATAGTACAGGCTAGCCCCAAACTCCACAACAATCTTCTATAGACACCTGAATACTAGGATTATAGGTGTAGGGCACCATGCTTGGTTAAGAAAATGTTTCTTTTGTTTCATGATTTTAATAATGACTAACTCAAAGTGAAATTAGCCAAGCTCAAAAAGACAAACACATAAGTCTTGTCTCTTATGTGTTAGAATTGTGTGTCTGTGAGTCATGAATGTAAGAAGGGAACAGTGATGAGAGGTAGTGAAAAGCTTAATAGAATACATGTGACATGCAAATAAAAGGAGACACTATCCAGAGGAAGCAAGAGGGCCAGGAAGAAGGATGGAGGACATGAGAGGACAGCAACAGAGAACAAAGGACATACAGTAGAACAAAGGTACTCGCACATCCATGTGAGATTGTCATGACCAAGCATACTGCTTTGTTTGTTAGCTTAGGAGTTTGAGGCCAGCCTGAGCTATATGAGACTATCAAAAAAATAAAGACCAATAAACTAAATGAGGTCACAGAGTTGAGATTCTAGTTTAAGAACTCAGAGCAGCTATATTAGTAATACTCACCATTTTCTTTAGGTTTGCATCTAAATGAGGAATATTTCTAATTGTTTCAAGATGGGTTTCCAATTTCTCAATGAAAGTCACAGCCAAGTCCAACAAATGTACCATATATCTGAAAGAGAGTATATGGGTAAATGTAAATCACCACTTAGTCTCTATTGGGTGCTGCTGTTTGGGGACTTAATGGAGCTTTAAGGCACAGTAACTAGATGTTAAATGTAGATTACTAGGGGCAGTCCTTGAAGATGCTCTTCAATTCCTGATCCTTTAAGAAGTGAATGAGCCATGCTACAATCCTGCCACTACAGATAGAGTTGTCCCAGCTATGCATGCTACAGCTCTGTGGATGAAGGATTCCCCAATGCAAATGTTATGGCTTTGCTGGGAGTTGGGGTGAGGTGTCTACCCAATGCTCCCAGAGGGGTGGGGTGGGGAAGTGCTTCCCCAATGCAAGTGTCACAGCTCTGAAGGGAAAGGTATTCTGGCAGTCAGAAGCCAAACTGCTTAGCACAACAAACCTCACACAAGACATTTATAGAGAAAAGGCCAGAAGGCTAGCTGCCTCTACTAGGGTGAGGGCTGAGAAGCAGCAGAGAACTGAGCAGAAGGGTTTACGGAGTGTTTCTAGGGGGCAGAGCTTTGCAGGGTGGGGACTGGTGGGTTTTCAAGTCCAGGGCATTAGTGTTCTATAGGTAGAGCGCGACGGTTGGAAGTTTCCAGGGGCAGGGACTGGCCACTTGAACACCTCTAGGGCTACACCAGCCACAATGCCTTCCCTGCAATGTTGGATATACTTACTGCCTCTAAACTGAGCCAAAATAAGCCTCTCCCCAACTAAGTTGTTCTGTTACAGGGTTAGAAAAGAAAAGCAATATAGAGAAAAAATTAACTTTTCTTCTCTTTCCTTCTCCTCCCCCTTCTTTTAAATATTTATTTTGTGGGTGTTTTGCCTGCATGTGTCTGTGTACCACATGCATGCAGTCAGTGCCCACAGAGGGCAGAAGAGGGCATTGAGTCCTCTGGAACTGAAGTTACTAAAGACTGTGAGCTGCCATGTGGGTGCTGATTAACTTGAGTCCTCTGGAAAAGCAGCCAATGATTCTAACCATTGAGCCATTTTCTCTGGTCCCTTGACTTTCCTTCTTTAGTTTTTTTTCCCCTTTAATTAGGACTGTTAATTTGAAATAAGCAAATCTAAAGAGCATCATTAACATTTTAGTGGAATTATCAATAGTGAAAAGGCTGTTCTCTTTCATTGAAGGCAAAACTTAGATTATCATCCAAATAGAAAATGAAATGAGCCAGGCATCATGGTGCATGCCTTTAATTCCAGTGCCCAGTGCTCAAAAGGCAGAAGCAGGTAGGTCTCTGTGAGTTCTGGGCCCACCTAGTCTACAGATGAAAGTTCTAGAAGAGCCAGGACTACATAGAGAAGCACCGCCTCAAGACATATTATTCGTGATAACTGAAATCTAACTGCTAGAAAACCCTCAGTGGAAATGTGGTAACGAGTGTCTTTATTCCCAGCACTTGGGAGGCAGAGGAAGGAGGATCTCTGTGACTTTGAGATCAGCCTGGTCTAATTAGTAAGTTTAGGCCAGCCAAGGGCACATATTGAGCCATATCTCAAAAAAGAAAAAAATAAATAAAACCTTCAATTGTTGGTAATAACCCATCTCACACAAAGCTACTTCCCTAGATAAAACCTCATATTGGTTCAAAGAACAGAGAAGACACCAAGGAAAAATATTACACTGAAAAGTACCATATAAATCTTTTGAATCTGCATAATGAAATCTTCAAAATTATTACTCAGTTCATCTTTTTGCTGTTGATTTTTGTTTTGTTTTTAAATCACTTGCCAGACTGATATACATTATCAGTAGAGGTAAGAATAAAGTCCACTTTTTTCATTCTCAACTACACAGCAAGTATGTTTCCAGTTTTTGTGAATACCACCTCCCCACTCTGTCTTTTTGAGACAGGGTCTTCTTATGTAGCCCTGATACTGAAATTTGCTCTGTAGACCAGGCTGGCTTCAAAACCAGAGATCCATCTGCCTCTGCTTCCTCAGTGCTGAGATTAAAGACATGCATCAGCATACTTAAGCTTCAGTTTTTGCATCTTTTTAATGTTTCACCTTTGTTAAATATCAACAGAATTTTTATATATAGGCAATAATAAATGTGCTTCATAAAAAACACATAGTAAAACAGATTTGACTTACCGTCCTGCATCTTAGGGATCTAATATTTTTCATCGAAGCCATAATTTATAATTCCTGAAAAAAGTCCTTTCTTTTCTCCAGTTATAAATATTTAAAAAACAAAGAACACTTTCTAGTTTAATATATCAACATTGGTAATGTTAATAAATAGAATCAATAATATATTGTTTTGTAAATTATGCTAAAACTTAGCTGCCCGTCTAAACAAAAGCTATCTTAAAAGAATTAAAATGCACAATTGTCTATTTCTGCTTTGTGATCTAACCTGTGATAAACAGCTTCCATTGGCAAGTTCTCCTGGCATATGGGTCTCAGCAGTCTTTGCCTGATGGTCCGCTTCTCTTTTAGCACTATTTCCAGATGATTACTCATGCTCTGCAGAGTATCACACTTCTCAACTACATAAACCAGAGATGGCAACCACAGTTAGCAACATGACAAAAATGGTTTAGAATTGTTAAGAATTTCTTCCTTGGGGACTGCAGAGATGGCTCAGTGGTTAAGGCCTCTTCCAGAGCACCCACATTGGCAGTTCACAACCTTCTGTAATTCCAGTTCCAGGGCATCCTATGTCCACTTTTAGCCTCTGTGGGCACTGCACACATGTGTGCCCAAACATCCACAAATACACATAAAATAACAGTAAAAACAACCAGTCAGCATTAATCTAAGTCTGGGTGTAATGGTATATGCCTGTAGTCGCAGCACTCTTTAGGCTGAGACAAGGGATCATTTAAAGTTAGGAGTTAGACCTAGTCTAGGCAAGAGACCCTTATCTCAAAGGCAGATAACAAACAAATCAAATGAATTGATCTCACAATCTCTGTAAACATCTTTCTTACTTTTCTTCATTTAACTATTATCTTCATTCTTAACTGTTTTCTCTTATGTATCCTATTAACAACCAAACTCTGGTATAAAATTCTTTCCTGTGTTTCTAAAATCTACTTTTTACTCTGTTTTAAATCCAAGGCCTATTTTCATATAATAATCATAAATTTAAAGATTTAATTTCCTCCCTCCCCGTCCACATGCCCCTTCTGTTTTCAAAAGGATATACTCTAGAGTAGATTATAGACAGCATGACTTTTTATTCTTAAAAAAAAAAAACAAAAAACCACATTTAGTATGTGTGTGTGTGTGTGTGTGTGTGTGTGTGTGTGTGTGTGTGTGTGTGTGTGTGTGTGTGTGTGTGCGCGTGCGTGCAGGAGTGCCTACATGTGTACCAAGGGACTATGTGAAGGTCAGAGGACAACTTTCAGGAGTCGGTTCTCTACTTGCATGTGATTAAACTTAGGGATTAAACTAAGGCACCAGGCTTGATGGCAAGTGCTTTCACCTGATGAGCCATCTAGAATACCCATGATCTTTTATTCTGTATCCTTGACTGTCCTGGAACTCATTCTGTAGCCCAGGCTGGTCTCAAACCTGGAGATCTACCTGCCTCTGCCTCCTGAGTGCTGAGATCAAAGGTTTTCACCAGCACCGTTAAGTGATCTTTTATTCTTAAAACCTTATTCCAAGAATATACTCTTACATAACTTACATCTACAGAACATTCCCAAATTTAGAAATTTTTCCTCAGGCAATTTATTCTTTTTAAATTTTCTTTTGTAGTATTAGAGATTGAACCTAGGGCCTCATACATGTTAAACAAGGACTACCACTGAGCTTCATCTCCAGCCTTTCCCAATATTTGTTTAAAAGTTTTTAAAGAATTTAATTCTGAGTATATGTGTGTACATGTGTATAGGCCATGTATCACAGTGTTCATGTGGAACTCAAGAGAACAACTTCTTGGTCAGTTTTCTCCTTTCACTCTGTGGGTCCCAGGATCAGAAATCAGGTCATCAGGCTTAGCAGAAAGTGCTTTTATTCAGTCTTTACCCACTAAACCATCTAACTGGCCCTGTTGTTCTATTGCATTTGTTATTTGTATGTGAGAGTGGATGCATGCATTTCACAGCACATGTACCAGATCAGAGGACGAATTCTTGAAGATGGCTCTCTCTTTCTACCATTTGAACCCTGGGGACTAAACTCAAGTCTCAGGGTTGGTGGGAAGGGCTTTAACTGTTGAGATATCGTGACAGCCCTGTTTTTGTTTTTTCCCCGGTTTTTCTGAGACAGAGTTTCTTTGTGTAGTCCCCACTATACTGAAACTCACTCTGTAGACCAGGCCAGCCTCAAACACACAGAGATCCACCAACCTCTGCCTCCTGAGTGCTGGGATTAAAGGTGTGCCACCCCCTCCCCCCTCTGTTGGGTTTGTTTTTCTGAGACAGAGTTTCCTATATTCCAATCTGGCATCAAACTCATTATGTAGTCAAGGATGACCTTGAATTTCTGGTTGTCTGCCTCTACCTCCCTGTGCTAGCATGCTAAATATTGTGTGCTAAGGATTAAATCCAGAACCTCAGAATGCTAAACAAGCACACTACCAATTTCAGCTACATATACACAGCCCTTCCAAAATATTTAACTTTGACCTCTTGTCTTTAAGAAGCTACTATGGTTTGGAAACTGTCCACAAGCATTTAGGTGGTGGGAGCTTAGTCTTCAGTGTGGTATAGTTCTGGGAGGTGGTGTGGAGCTTCAAGAGGAAAGGGGAACAATTAAGTCAGTGAGGGCAACACTCTTGTAAAGAACTTAGTTCAACTCATTTTCAACACCCCTCACTGCTGGAGGTGGCAGCATTCAGGAGGCAGTGGCAGGTGAGTTTCAGAGATTTAAGGCCAGCATGGCTTACAAAGTGAGTTCCAGGCCAGCTAGAACTTCATAGTGCAACACTGTCAAAACTCCAAAACAAAACAAACAAAAATATCTCCTGCTGCAGAGTGCTATTATTTTATTCCTTTTTTAAAACTGTATTTTTCTGAATATGGCTGTTTTGCCTGTATTATGTATGTGCCTGGTGCCCATGGACATGGATTCCTTAAGACTGGAGTTACAGACAGTTGCGAGTTACCATGCTGATGCAGGGAACTAAGCCTGGGTCCCCCCATGGAAGAGCAGCCAGTGCTCTAATCCAATGAGCCATCTCTGCAATTCATTATTCCTTATACTTTGCTCGATTACCCCTAAAAAAAAAAAAAAACAAAAACAAAAAAACAAAACAAAACAAAACAAAAAAACCCAAAAAACAAAACAAAAAAAACAAAACAAAACTTGTTTTTGCCTGGCTTCTGATTGGTGCTTAGTTTTCTTGGAATGGGTGTTAAAAAGAGACTGGATTCTTGTCCTATACACTGTGATTGATGGCTGTCTCGCCAAGATCTCCAGAGCTGGAATGGCACCCACCACGTGGACCTTATCATAGTTGCACCATGTACCTTAAAACCTCCAAAACTATAAGCAAAATAAACCTTTTTTCAATATACATTATCCAGCCTCAGATATTTTCTTCTAGCAACAGACAAGGAAATTAGAAGAGCCAACATAGTCACTTTCTATATGCTATTTTCACTAGTCAAGTGATTGGACTTGTTCCAAGCTAGCCAAGCCTATACAGTAAGAAAACACAACAAAATAAACAACCCCCCTGAAAACATATTAGTTATGGGACAATACCTGGGAAAGGTATGACATTAGAATTCTGACACCTGGTGTTTATAGAGTAATTCAAGACCAAGCTGAAATCCTAATGGCTATTCTCTTAAGCAAACAACTTACCCAAATAGGAAGGATGGATAAGATCAGCTGTATCCTTTTCTAGTTTCAGAAGTTCAATTTCCAGGTTGTTCTATATGAGAAACAAAAGGAAACTTCAGCTTGCTCAGCAAGTGTCCTGAAGCTCAAGGTTTAAAACACTGATAATATGGACATGCTACAGAAACACAGTATAAGACATATTAATAGGATGGAAGAATGGTTTATATAAAAGCCAGAAAAGCCTCTGGAGCTTTTCATTTTGGTGACCTGCCTTCCTGTCATTACAATCAACTACTACAACAAGAACCTACCAGCCATGCCCTAGGCACTGTTTTAAATGTAAGAGTGCTGCTATTTAAACAAATTAAGAGGTTGTTTTAGAGTTGGGCCATCAAACCCAGGACATCTTGTATGCTGAGCATCCCAGCAAACCAATGGAGAAATAGAAGTAAAAAGTTCATAAGTTACCTGGTAGATTTCAGCTTGAATATCTGAGATTTGCTGTAATCTGGAGAAGTTCACAAAGCAAGGAGCTGTTTTCTTAGCTCTATCTAATATCTCCTATTGGTAAATGAATAAGGAAAGCATAGTAAGTTACAGAAAGTATGCACACTAGGATAACATGCACAAAGGTCTAAAAATAACATGTCACCAGAGATGGTGGAACATACCTTTAATCCCAGCACTCAGGGGGCAGAGGCAGGAGGATCTTTGTTAGAGGCCAGCCTGCTCTACAGAGAGTTTCAGGCCAGCCAGGGCCACATAAAGAAATCTTGTCTCAATAAAATAAAATTAAACAAAAGTAACATTATATCAAAAACTGTTCCTAACATAAAGAACATATTAAAATCATTGAAATGCATATCTTCTGGTTTTATTTTAATAAGTTCTAATGTAGCCCAAGTTAGCCTTGAGGTTTTAAAAGAATGACCTTGAACTTCTGATCTTTATAACTCACTTCCTAAGCTTTCTGGAGCTCATGTTTTGTGTATACATGCTCATATACATGTGTAATGTGTATATTTATGTGGTGGTCAGAAGTCAACATTTGGTGTCTTCCTCCACCATTTCTCCATCATACTTTTTGACCAAGTCTCTCACTGAACCCAGAACTCACCATTTAGAGGCAGCTAAATGAGGACAGTGAGCCTAGGGCTCTATTTAGTTTTGTTTTGTACAATCCCCACTTGTAACAATGTGCTTGGCACACTAGCTCCTTTCCTTGCTCATACTAGGTACATGTACTTCTCAAACAGTTCACATAACAACCTTAGAATCCTCTAGAACTCCTTACTTGCACTGCACTACATGTCATTCTTATGCCTAAATAATATAGTTTCTCTGCCTCTAGTAACAAGCAAATTTAGACAGTTTCTATACATGTATATTGCTAAAGGGTATGAAGAACATTTTGGCCTGAACTGCACGTGCAGAAAGGCAGACAACTGAGCCTCTAGTAAACTTTTAGGGGAAAGCCTGTTTACTATCATAAATGGGTATACTCCTTAGAGACTTGTCTCTTGCTGTGACAAAACACTATAACCAAAGCAACTTCTAAAATAAAGTATTTAATTTGCATTGTGAGTTTCAGAGTTAGAGTCCATAACTGGTTTTAGTCATGGTTCTCTAGAGGAACAGAACTGACAGAATGAAGGTATTTTTATAGAAAGAGGACTTATTAGAGTGGCTTACAGGCTGTAGTCCAGCTAGTCCAACAATGACTGTCTATCAGCAGAAAGTCCAGAGTCAAGTAGTCAGTCCATGAAGTTGGACATTTCGCTGGTCTTCAGTGTATTCCAGGCTCATGAAGTAGGCTCTAATGCCAATAAAGGAATGAAATTGCCAGCAAGAACAAGGGAAAAAGGTAAAGAGCAAGCACTTCCTTCTTCCACATACTTATATAAGCCACCGTTAGTAGGTGTGACCAAGATTAAAGGTGGGTCTTTCTACTTCAAATGATTTATTAAGAAAAAAAATCCCAGGGAGGCAGTGGTGGAGCACACCTTTAATCTTGAGTTTGAGAGGCAGAGGCAAACAGATTTCTGAGTACAAGGCCAGCCTGGTCTACAGAGTGAGTTCCAGAACAATCATAGCCACACAGAGAGACTCTATCTTGAAAAACCAACCAACTAACCAACAAAACCTTCAGCAGGTAGTGGAGGTGCAGACCTTTAATGCTAGCACTCAGGAGGAAGAGGCAGGTGGATCTCTGTGAATTTGAGACCAGGATCATATATAAAGAGAGTTTCAGGACAGCCAGATCTGTCATAGAGAAACACTGTCTTGAAAAATCAAAAACCTAAAAAGAAAAATCCCTCAGGTGTGCCAGCTTCTTGAGTTTTAGTTAATCCAACAGTGTAGTAAAGTTGACAGGCAGGAGCAGCCATCACAAGTCCAGGCCTTTTCAACCTACACACAATCGTGCTTATGCCAACTTAATTTCCAAATGAAAACAACAACCACACCACAATTATACCTTACAATGATATAACCATACATATACAACTGAAAATTCCTTATAAATGTTAGAGCAGGTGGCAATGACCCTGGAGGGGCCTTAAATATGATAACCACTGATAGTCTCTTAGTTGGCATTATATTACATGATAAGGAAATCAAGGAAAGAAAACACAAATATTTACACACTTTGTTAACAAAATATGACAGAAACACTTGTTTCTTGTAACTGGTCACATGGCCATAGTAGTTAAACTACCTCCTTCTATTACACATTCTGTATTTCCTCCACCCTTAGCAAGAATCAGCAGGTGCTGGTTCTTTCCTGGAGGAGTGACCTATACCTTCATTCCTGATGGATCTGTGCCCTTTGTCATCCTGCCTGGATTAGACCACATAGTTTCTCATTGACTTTAATCACAGGACACAGTAGCACCAAGAGAACCCTAAAGGACCTCCTGCACTCCAGATATAATCTTTTTTAACTCCATTGTGAAGAAGAAATCTAATCTCTCCTTGGTAATTTGAACCAATCACCCCTTCAACACTGTAACTCTCTTTTAGTCTATTGGCCTACAGGCATTGGAAGCCTAAAGTGGCCAGAGGGAAGTCTGAGCTTCCAGTTCAATTGGAATGTTTGTTGTGGTTCCTGACAGAAGCACTCCCTGCTCTAGAACCAAAACTTCTAGATGAACAGAACTTAATGTCATAGAAATAGGAAATGAAAATTTTCCTAGTGGGTCATTAGGGGTGATAGTGAGTGGAAGCATTCCCTTTTCCACCCCCTAGATTCACAAACCCATGGCTATGGGAGAAACCATATTGTATGTTATATATTGGATGCTGATTCAAAGTATAGACTGCCTTTGGGAGAACCCTCCAGGCTGCTGCCACCTAACTGGATCTCTGTGTCTTCAAAAGGCCATTCTATTGTCCTATCAGGCCAGCTGCTCCAGGATGGTGGGCCAGACCAGTGGAGTCCATGATCGTGGGCCCACTGCTGCAGTTCTCTGGCTATGAAGTGAGTTCCTTGTCCAGAAGCAGTACTATGTGGAATACCAAGACAATGGATAAGGCATTATATAAGTCCACAGATGGTAAGTTTTTGCCAGAAACATTACATGCTGGAAAGGAAAGGCAAATCTATAACAAGAATAAGTATCTAATCCACTAAGGACATAATCACAGAAGATGATGAATACTATTCTAATCAGTCATCAGGTAAAGATGAGAGAAAGAAACATTTTCTGGTGAAGCAGTCACATGACATACACAATTCATATTTTAGAAGTCCTATATTTAAACAGGTGATTGTTATAGTATTCCAGGAGGATAATGAGGATGTGTAGTAGGTCAGTAACAGTTAAAAAGGAAAGTGAGGGATAGAAAGATGGTTCAGGGGTTAAGAGTACTTGCTGTTCTTCCAGAGGATCCAGGTTCAATTCCCAGTACCCACATGGCAGCTCACAACTGTCTTAAACTGATTCTTTAGTTACAGGATACCCAATACCTCATACAGACATACATGCAGGCAAAACACACATTTTTTTTTTTTTTTAAAGGAAAGTGAAGCAGGTGTAGGAGGTTGAATCAAAAAGACCAGCTTGTGGCAAACCTAGGCTATATAGCCAAACACAGCCTCAACAAAACTGGAGCTAGGGTATAATACAGTGATAGAATAAAAGGTGTTTGGCATGTATGAAGACTTTGGATCAATCCCAATAAATACCATATACTTTATATTTATAAATTTGTAATCTGTAATAGCGCACCATTTCTATTTGTATTATTATAAAAACTCGGAGCAGGATATTGGGGAAAAGCTGAAATATCAGAGAGAGAGAGAAACAAACCACAGCCATTCTTACCCAGCCAATTCATCAGGCCTGTCTCCACAAATCCTCTGATTCCAAACCTCTTCTCTCCCTCTCTGCCCAGCTACCCCACTTTCTGATTCAGTTTTCCTAGAGCTAGATTAAAGGTGTGTGCTACCACCTCCTGGTTCTGTTAGGCCTAGAACTCACCTAGATACAAAAGGATCTCTGTCTCCTGAGTAATGGGATTAAAGGTGTGAGTCATCACTCCCCAACCTTCCCCATGGCTTGCTTGGCTGTGTGGGTGGCTCTGTCCCCTGATATTTCAGACTATTTTATTAAATATACAATATATCACCATACTGTAATCTTTCCCTCATGTTTAATTCTAGCTAAGGGTCAAAGAGAGACAATACAGCAAAGAAGTTAAAAGCTGAGGCTCTGAAGGGAGACATAGAAGACTACAGAAGAGGACATTTCCTGCCAGAAACATATCTAAGATGTAAGGCCACTAAAGCAATTCTAGGAACATAACCAAAAGAAAATATGTCTTTATCTTACAGATAGTTAACTCTACCTAATAATCCTCCAGTAGACAGCTCAAACAGAACAAAGATCACAGAAACTGTTAACTAGAAGAATGGCACAGATTCACAATGTTAGATATTATTCTTAAATTGTATGAGGCTACAGAGATTGAACAAACTTAGGGCCTCACAAATGCTAGGCAATCATTCTAATGCTTAGCCACATTCCCTGCTTATGATCTTTAACTTTAAAAAATTATTTTTAATTTATGTGCATATGTGTCTATGCCACCTGTGTGTGGTACCCATGGAAGCCAGCAGAGGGTGTCTGATATCCAGGAGCTAGGGTTATGGCACTGATGAGCTGTCTAATATGGGTGCTGGGAACCAAGCTCAGATGTTCTAGAAGAGTAAGTGCTTTTAACCACTGACCCACCTCTCTAGACCCTAGCGCTAATTTTTAATGCAAATAAATTACGTGCACTAAAGGGATGGAGTATTTAAATAGATCATATGACAAATTATGTGCAAGGTACTAGGTTCTGAACCCCACTATAGTCCCCGGTGTTGAAAAAAAAAAAACTTAAGTTTTCATATGCAGTATTCTTAGAGTTAAATCATAAGTAGTTTCTGAGAGTAAATGTTCAGTAAGACTTAAAAAGTGGCAGATTTTAACTGTAGTTAAAACAAGAAACTAACTAATGTGTGTTACCTGGCAATAGAAAGATAACTATAAAACTACTACCACTCAAACAGGAATCTAAAAACCTACCATTCTACCAATGTCTGAGATCATCTATGGGTATCTTTCTTCTATCGTTAAGGAACTTGCATTCTCAACATTTTCTAGAGGGGCCCTGAGCCGCAAATGTGTTGAGATATCAAGTAATCCAATAGTTTTATGGCAGAGCTGAACAATGCAAAGTGAGAAAACTAGGCAATGTGGTAGAAAGAAAACACAGGTGAAGTGAGGAAGGATTGATTAAACTGAAGAGTATTGTGCCAGCTCCAGTGAAAGCCAGTTAGCCAGGACCTCCGAAGACACTTAAAGCAATGCTGGGTCAACGAAAGAGCCCAAACTCTTCCACAATACAATCTTACCACAGTTAACCCTTATGATTTGATCACTATTTATTTAGAGTCAGAGTCTTTCTGTGTAGTCCTAGGTGGTCTATAGTGCACTAGTCTTGGAATTACAGCTGTGCACTACCATGCCTGGCTGTTCACAATCCATTTTAAAAGATGATATGCCAAAAAAGAGAGAGTTCTGACATTTAATTCTGACTTGTTGAGTGATGTTAGACTAATTTCTTGGTCTTTTTAAGTGTTTCTTTTTTGTCTGAGACAGTCTCCTCACTCCTATCCTAGGCGATCCTTGAACTCTGAACATCTTCCTGCTTCCACAGCTCCCAAGTGCTTAGTTTACAAGTCTTGTATTGAACATCTGATTATCTTTTAAACACTTTAGGCTATCAGAAGTCTCTAACAACTCTCCCATGAATTAAAAAATATATAAGAAGTCTCCCATCAAGTCTGCATTACTAATTTCTACAGATGAAATACTAACTTTCATCACCCCTTCTCTTTTTTGAGAACTGGGTTTCTCTGTCCTGGAACTCACTTTTTAGACCAGGCTGGTCA
Organism: Phyllotis vaccarum; assembly: GCA_033318265.1. Lineage (NCBI taxonomy): Eukaryota > Metazoa > Chordata > Mammalia > Rodentia > Cricetidae > Phyllotis > Phyllotis vaccarum. The sequence continues at coordinate 148,635,498 of JARWLC010000001.1, read as the reverse complement.
CGAACTAAGAGATTTGTCCCCTGCATCCCCCCCCCCCCTTACAGTCTAGAGCAGCGATTCTCAACCCGTGTCTCGCAATTTACAAGGGTCGCCTAAGACCATTGGAACACATAGATATTTACCTTATAATTCATGGAAGAAGAAATATTACATTATGAAGTAATAACAAAAATAATTTTATGGCTGGGGACCATCACAACAATGAGGAAACGTATTAAAGGGTCTCAGCATTAGGAAGGTTGAGGATCGCTGGTCTAGTAGAAGTTGTATCAGTGGAAGAAAAACGACAACTAGCCTGGGATAAGCTGCAGGCACACAAAACAGAATACTGGGAACACCATCTACTCCGTCCCTACACTTAAGGTCCAACGGGAGACTGGTCACGGCCGCAGCCCCCAAGGGGTGCTACCCGGTATTCAACACAGCCCTCAACTGCCTGTCTCCAGCCCTGCGCACCCACGACCACCACCTCACAGCGGAATTCTGTCGCCCCCTTGATGACGCCATCGCCCCCCCCCCAACGTACCTCGGTGACTATTCCCGAAGCCACCCAGTGGTTCAGTAGTAGCCCAGCTGCACTCGGCGCGGATGCCGGGTCCCAGGGGTTCACGGTAGCCATGGCTCCCACACACCTCTGGAATTGGCGCGAGGAGTAAGAGGAACACAACGAACGGTCGCGCGGCTTGATGATGTCACAGGGCGTTCCCGCCCGGGCGGAAGCCCTGGGAGCGCGTCTCAGGCGAGCGCGGGTCCCGGGTGTTCCCTGGCGGAGCCTTTTCTGCACTGAGCTGTAGGAGGCGAGTCTCTAGCTCCCTGATCCCCCAGAGGCTCCCGGAGGCTCCCTGGCCTTAGCTCGGCTGCTAAAGCAGCAGGACCTTGTGGTAGCGCGGATTACTAACCTGCTTTCTCCTTGCCACACTCTGGCTGCCCCCTAGAAAGTAGGGATAGGCAGAAGGTGACAACAGGGACAGGAGACCCAAAAGGGAGGTTTACCGGGAGGCTGTTTGTCTAGACTGGGCGGTGACAGCTACGCTTCTTTCCCACAGGGAACTGAACCGCAGCGCTAGGATGGGAAACAGTGCCCTCCGCGCTCATGTGGAAACAGCACAGAAAACTGGTGTCTTTCAGCTTAAAGACCGTGGTCTGACCGAGGTGAGACGAAAGGGGACCCGACCAAGAAACTAAAAGGGAGAGGGATGGCGGGATGGCAAAGTTTATTGGTGCGGGATTTTCCACTCTGAACTCCTTTCTCCAGTTCCCCTCAGAGTTGCAGAAACTGACAAGCAACCTTAGGACAATCGATTTGTCCAACAACAAGATCGACAGTCTACCACCTCTGCTAATAGGAAAGTTCTCTCTGCTGAAGAGCCTCTCCCTCAACAACAACAAACTGAGTATGGCTTTTGTGCCTGATTAGCTTTTGCTAGTGATCAGCAATTATGAAGGGTGTTTTTCCTCTTACAAGCTGATTTTGTTATGAAATCAGTTTAGGGGATGCATAATGTTAAGAGTATTGAAGCTTTCTGCCTCTGCAGTTAAATCTGCACACCTCCTTGAATAATACAATTATTATTAATAGGCTAATTGGACTTGGAAGGCTTATGGGATGCGATGTAAACAGAGTTATCTAATTTGGGGGCAGGGTGGAATGGGAGGATCTTCCAAACCTCCCTAGATTGTTGTTAGCATATACTCAGGTCCTTTACAAAACAATACTATTGTACACATAAATGCATGTGTGTGTTTTGATGGCTCCTTAATCTTCCAAACACTATTGGTAAAATGTGATACCTAAATGTGACATGTAAGAAGCCAGACTTGGTGACTTAGGCCTGTAATCCCAGCTACTCAATAGGCTGAGGCAGGATCATAATTTCAAGGCCAGCCTAGACAATTTAATGAGACCTTGTCTCAAAAATAGAAATAACAAAATGAAGCAGGCTGCCGTACTGTCTTTTTATAAACTTTATTAGTTCCACCAGATTCAGATTTAAAATTTTTTTTTCTTTACCAGCTGTTCTACCCGATGAATTATGTAATCTGAAAAAACTAGAGACACTAAGTCTAAACAACAATCACCTGAGAGAGCTACCATCTACCTTTGGTCAACTTTCTGCCCTGAAGACCCTGAGCCTCTCTGGGAACCAGCTGGGAGCACTACCACCCCAACTTTGTAGCCTGAGACATCTGGATGTAGTAGATCTCTCTAAAAACCAGATCCGAAGTATACCTGATACTGTAGGGGAGCTGCAGGCCATCGAACTCAATCTCAACCAGAACCAGGTCGATTCTCTCTCACACGTGTTGCCCCCCTGCCCAGTGTATGTTTGGGTGTATGGTCTCCTAATACTTTCCTTTTCCTTAAGTGCTAATCATGCAGTTGGATATCAGAGGCTGAACTTACCTCAGTGCCCAGTGTCACAGTGTGGGTTGATAATGACTGTATAATGATACTCAGGGTGTCTTGAGGAAAGCTCTGTTTCAATGAGATATTGAAAAACTAAGAAAATCCTATTGGAAGTTTTGCAGGTCTTACAGTTGCCTTTCACATCACCAATCATTTACTGAGGAGCCATATGCCAGGGATAGTATAGTGTAGGGATGAGATCTAAACCCACAGAATCTGAGAGTCAGACATTAGTTTTTGCTTTGTTAAATATGTATCCTTTTGCTAAAAAACCCCTAAGTGATACTTTATCTGGAGCTAGCTTATCATTGGACAACTTTACATCTGAAATGTTTTGCCTTGTTTTGAATCTTCTTGGTTAATATTTGTCTGGAAAAGCACTCTGCACTAGACATGAGGCACATCGATGAAAGAAACATTTGAGATTAAGTAGCTCTGAGTTTTTTTGTTTGTTGTTTTGTTTTGGTAACAGGCTGGCCTTGCCTCTGCTTCCCAAGTGCTGGGACTAAAGGCTTGAGCCACCCCCCCCCCCCACACACACCCTGGCAGCCTTTTTTTTTTTTTTTTTTTAAATCATCTATGCCACCACATATATACAGTTCAGTATATTAGTTACCATGAACATGTTGTTATTGTGCTAGACCATAGTTAACATTATTAATTCACTGTTTGTTAACTTATTCTATATTCCCTATGGCTAGACCATATAGATAGAAGGCTTCTCAGATTGTACTTGAATAACCTGGGGAACTTAAGGTCACCTTAGTGTTTGATTCAGGAAATGAGAGGTCTAAGAATCTGCATTTGCAGTAAAGTTCCCAGGTGATATCTGGTATTCAAGAGAATTTAGTGACCGGGGCGGGAGAACCATTGAGTGTACAGTAATTGTGAGGCAAGCATGATACTCTGGCTCATCCTGCAGTGTGGGAAGGAAGAGACTTAGTGCATTTAATGGGCCAAAGAAGTGAATCAATCAAAGACAGAGTGGTATTAACCTGGAGGGCCTACACAATGCTATTGAAGGGATATGCTGAGTTCATCACTTGGTTCATCCAGACATTTTGGTGAAGATTATAGATACAAAACTGTACTAGAGATTAGTAGATAGGACTGTTGATACAGATTTTGAGGTCATAAGTGAAATATCTTTAAGAATGATTGTTTTCTAGAAGAAGGTTGAGAATGTAAAATATGAAGCATTAGGGGTTTCTGCTTGAAAATAATTGTTAAGAAATAAAGAGATATCAAAACAAAATAAGGAGAAATTCAAAAGAAGAAAAACCTAGTGTCATGAACAAGAGGGAGTTGCAAGAAAAAGATAGGTAGTCCAGTCAGATGCAGCAGTGCATGGGAAGCATGGAACCTTGGCTTTGGCAATAGAGCAGTAGGTATCAAAATGTGTGGTTGTTTCTGAGTTTTTTTCCTTAAACTTATTCTCTATAATCAGTGTACAGTGCTTTTATTATTAGTTTTTATTTCTGAAAAGCTACTGGTAACCTTCAGATTTGAAAGTGGAGGAGTAACAGACGGTATGTTAACAGAAGCTTCTGTAACGAGTAGGTAGTGAGAAAATGGAGGCGGTAAGAGAAAACTAGGGCATAGTCAAGATCGTTTTCAGCGTAGTAAGAGGTGGCTACTATGCCCTTTGTACTCTTAAACTTGATTTGTTGTTCAACAGATATCTCAGATCTCAGTAAAGATATCCTGCTGTCCTCGCCTCAAAGTCCTCCGACTGGAAGAGAACTGCCTTGAGCTCAGCATGCTTCCACAGAGCATCCTCAGCGACTCCCACATTTGCCTGCTTGCTGTGGAAGGCAATCTCTTTGAAATAAAGAAACTTCGAGAACTAGAGGGTTATGATAAGGTGCGTATTATTTTCTACATTTCTAGTGTTTGTGCCGGAGAAAATGCCAAGGTGATGTCTATGGTTACCATTACCAGATTCATATTTTGGAGGCAGTTCTGACTTGGTCAGACTGTATTGTGCCAAGATGACTTTATTCACATTCTTACTGTAAAGCATCTTTTTATGCTTCCTAGTAAAATACATTAAAAAAAAAAATCAATGTGTTTTACTAATGAAATACTTTACTGGGTGAAGTAGCATGGCTTTAATCCTAGCACTGGGGAGGCAGAGGCAGGCAGATTTCTGTGAATTCAAAGGCCACCCAGAACCTGTCTCAAAAATGAAGGCGGCGGGGAGTAAATTTTGTATGAAAAGAACCAAGTCAAATTAAAAAGAAAAGTTTAAAAAGACCTTATATTTGTCCATACCAAATACCGTATGTATACTTTTCTTTCATGTTTTTAGTACATGGAGAGGTTCACAGCCACCAAGAAGAAGTTTGCATGATATTCTCCAGGACCACGGGACCCTGAAAGGGTACAATTTGGAACCCCCGTTGGAACCTGGCCGAGTTAAAGGCTCCTGATGCTGGAGATGCTCCAGATTACATTTCATTTAATGACTTTTTCCTTTGAAGGACTATCTCAGATAAGTTAAAGGAAAAGGACCTAGGAGACATGGATGGCCAGCGCTTATCTTCAAAACCACCATTAGTTGGGCTCCAAGAAACCAATAGGTAGTTCTGTGCTTTGAGGGAACGCTGCCTGGTAACAGAATGACCCCACACCACAGCAAAAGATTGTCATAAAGTCAGTTATCCATCACCTCTGTGTTAACACTTCATATTTTTATGAAATTTTAATTTGTGGGAAACTTGTATGGCTAAGGACATATGCTTTTGTTCCAGTTCATCAATTCAACAGCAGTGTTTCCACTTAGAACTTGAGATGTACATAGACTTGTAGCTATCTTATAGCAAGCTTTGTCAAGAGTAGCACCAATACAACAGTCACCAAGGAATGTTCCCCAGGGCTGCAGTAGCAAACTTTACTACTGCAGGTGCCTTATTGGTAGAGGGCTCTGAAGAGCTAAAAGTATATGCAAAAATTGTAAAAATTTTGTTTTTTAGACAGATTTTTGCTATGTAGCCCAGACTGGCCTCAGACTTACAATCAGTCTCCCTGCCTCTACCCCTTTTGAGTACTGGGATTACAGGCATGCGCCACACTCAGCCTAATTGTAAGATTTTAAATGAATCTTAATAATCAAGATTTCTTGAACTTTTGTTAAAATCATGTGTTAGTTCTGGTAATTTATCTCCCTTTTGTATTTATTACTGTACTAATCAAATTACCTTCAAGAAAACCATTGCTATAATATTTTAAAATAACCTGTTTATCATGGTTTTTCTCTGGATGAGGATATACTTAATAAAATATTTTTAATGAACTTTGGAAGCAATTTTAATCATTTAAAGAAGAACTTGTAATCTGTTGAGTGGTCCTTTGTTCTTTGAAAGTAAAAGGGGAGTATGTTTCATGTTCTTGTTTGGTTTCAAGAGCAGGAATCAGTCCATCTTTACCAAACCATACTGTTCCAGAATGCTATAGAGTCAAGAAATGCCCTCCCTCACTTCTTGGCCCTGCCCTATGTCTAAAATCCTTTTCTAAATCTAATCCGAATTAACTACTCCCCCATCTGCTGACAGAATGCTTTCCACATCCTAGACTAAAGTGCTTGAGGCTAAAAGCTATATAAAGTAAGGGGCTGGAAAGATAGCTCAGTGATTAAAAGAACTTTTTATTGCAGAGGACCCAGGTTCAGTTCCTACACCTACATGGTGGTTCACAACCATCTGTAATTCCAGTTCCAGAAGATCCAATATTCTCTTCTGGACTCTGTGAGCAGTGGACATACAAATGCTGCATATACAAACATGCAGGTGTAACATTCACACACAAAATCACAAAAATAAAACCTACCCAAAAAGCCTCAAGTTTTAATTTAGTTTGGAGTCAGTATATGAATGGAGAAAGATCATGGGCTCTGTCCTCAGTGGAATAAAGGTCTGGATCCAGAATTTGTTATATAATAGCTTTCTGAACAATTTTCACAGATCTATAAATATAGGGAATATGTCTCACTTCTTGAGTATGTATTTTTTTATTTTTAAAAATTTGTTTATTATGTACACATTATTCTGCCTGAATGTATGCTGCGCACGAGAAGTCACTAGATCTCATTATAGATGGTTGTGAGCCACCATGTGGTTGCTGGGAATTGAACTCAGGTCCTCTGGAAGAGCAGCCACTGCTCTTAACCTCTGAGCCATCTCTCCAGCTCTCGAGTATATATTATGGTAAGAAGATACAATAACAGGAACTCAATGAAACAAGTCATTTATCTTATCTAAGCTGAGTCCTAGCACTACATTAGGCAAAAAACAAAAAACCAAACCAGATAAATGACCTAAATATCAATATGAGAAATACAAATCATATTAAGAGCCCAATTGGGATAACTAGGAATTTTAATGAGATAGCCCAGGAAACCAGAATTCAAATGGCTTGTTTTAAATTTTTATTACAGATACTTATGTGTACATGTACCCAAGCTTGCATGCACCATGGCACCACATGTGTAAGTTAGAAAAGAATTTTTTTTTAAGAGTTGGCATTCTCCCATCATGTAGATTCTTGAGATCAAACTTGGGTTGTCAGGCTTGGCAACAAGTGTCTAACACCCCCCCCCCCAGCCATCTCATTGGCTCTTTTATTTTCTCTCCCCTCTCTCATAGGTTTTCATATATCCCAGATTGTCCTATAACTGTATAGGTGAAGATGACCTTGAACTCCTGATCCTCCTGCATCCTCTTACCTACTACTAAGACTGGAGGGGCACGCCACCATATCTGGCTTATGTGGTGAACAAGAGTCTTGTATTCTTAGGTATACTTGAATACTAGACAAACACCCCATGAACCGAGCAATTCTATAACCCCAGTCCTAAACTGTTGATTTTAAATGTCCATTTAAAATGGAAGGAAGGTAGATGGTTAAGTTAATGTGAGAGTCATAATCCATGTGATAAGGAAAGGTCAAGAATCCAAGTGAGAAAAAAGGATGAAACGGGAAGAAAGAGTGAATGGGGATAGCTGTACAAGTTAAGATTCTAACAAGGTGAACTCATTCTGTATACCAGGCTGACCAGGAGCTCACAGAGATTCACCTTTCTCCCAAGTGCTGGGATTAAAAGCACAAGACACCTCTGCCCTGCAAGCTTTACTGTTTTGAGGTGAGCCAGGGTTACAGGGTAAGAACCAGTTTTTAAAAAATGCCTGGCAGTGGTGCCACATGCCTTTAATCCCAGTACCAAGAGAGAGAGGGGGGGAGAGAGAGAGAGAGAGAGAGAGAGAGAGAGAGAGAGAGAGAGAGAGAGAGAGAGAGAGAGAGAGGGGGGGGGGGGGGGGAGGGAGGGAGGGAGGAGAGAGAGAGAGAGAGGAGAGAGAGAGAGAGGGAAAGAGAGGGAGGAGAGAGAAGCCTTGGGGTACAGCAAACTATTTCTTAACAATACTAGAAAATGAACCAAAAAGCGAAGCCAGATAACAGATGGCTCCAGCTTCCCTTTTCAAAAACAACAGAAGGGATAGCAGAGCTTGTCTGCCTTTTTCTCTGGAGAAAGGGACTAGGTATCTTTCATCAAATTCATGGATCTCTGTTCTAGAGAAAATAGCTATCATTTATTACATTTACACCTGACATGACTTTTTTTTTTTTTGTGACTAAATGTAGATTAGGCTGGCCCACAAATCACTGTATAGGTTGGTTATGCCTCAGGTGCCCTAATGTTGAGATTAGCAGCCTGGCTGATGAGCCTCACATACTCTAAGAGATTTCTAGGCATTACTGTTCTGTGAATTAGTTTATGAAGTAGGATTAATTATTTACTGATAAGAAAACCAAGGCACAGAAATAGGCATATATTCATGCCAGCCAATAAAAGAGCAAAGGAGGAACTGGTAACTGGGTGCTTTAGTATGCATTCTAGCCAACTATACCTTGGATATCACTTGTCAGTACCATTCCTTTAGCCAGCTATTGTGTACCAAATAAGTTTGCCTGAAAATCAGAGGACAGAGTCAGTCACAGATTTAGCCATGAAGGTCAGGAAGTGGTGACACACACCTTTAAACTTAGCACTAGGAAGTGACATTGCTGGACAGAGAAAGGTTTATAAAGTGGGAGGTGACAGTGTTTGCCTCTTCCCTTTTGGGTGAGGACTCAGAGGCATTCAGTATGAAGATTCCTGAAGACAGGATATTTCCCTTAGGCATGAGGCACTGGCTAGGTAAGAAGTACCTGCGGCTTGTTTCTCTGTCTCTCTGATCTCTTAGCATTTGCCCAATATCTTCAATTAGGATTCATGTAATATCTGGGGTCCAACTTTTGGGGCATGAATTCACAAAAAAGCCACTTGCTTGTGGCTTTGCACCCAGCAGCACAGGCTGGAGCTATACGTGGCTGGAGTCACTACCCAGATGGCTATGCTTTCCTTTTGTAGTTAGCCTCCCACCATCAGCCAGCGCCACCTTTCAGGCAGTTCTTGCCATATATATTTCTTCTCCACGATCCTCTGGATAAGCTTTCCAGACAGTGGGTTCCCTCTCCTGGTGGGTTGTGGCTTTCCCTGGACCCCGTCCTTGAGCTGCTACCACATTAGATAACTGCCTCACTTCACAGTCATCTGGATTGGATTGTCATTGTCAGTAGATACGGTGAGTCAATTGGGATTTCTTAAAACAGGGAATTAGTTTAAGGCAGAGGGTTTTTTCCTACATTAAAAAATGGGAAATGGTATTACAATGGAATGAATTTGGGCTTTGCTTGATAATACTCTGAAGATGGTTTGAAAATGGAACTATTAAAGAGGATAATTAATGTTGATGAGATTAACATAATGTCCATTATAAATATTGTTTGTTTGATCATTCTTGTTTTAGTCATAAAAAATTGGTTTATGACTGCAAAGATATAAGTATTAAAAAATCTTGTTAAAACAGACCATAGAAACATTCACACCCAGACAAAGGAATTTAAAGGAGAATCAACTTCAGCATTGTCTCATAAGGTTACAGAGAAACCTTTCAAGCAACCAAACTTAATGTATCCAGTAACCTTACAGGAAGTACCAAGTGCTAAATATCCCCCAGACTGTATACAAGCTGAATGGACTCCTGTGCAAATGTCAGATATGAGATCCAAGAAAGTGATAGTCGCATATGGCATGAACTTACCCTTTGTAAATCAGATGTTAAACTCATGTTTAACTTGTAATAGAATTATTCCTAAAGAGTGGACAGATATGATTACAACAGATTTGGAGGCTGGTCCCCAATTACAATGGAGGACCTGGTGGAAGGATGAACCATTCATTAAGTAACAAGATGGGGTATTGAAATCTCCCAAAACCAACTTCTTGGGGAGATTATACTAATGTAGAAAGGGAATCTTTATATGATGACCATACTCTGGTTTTATGCTGCATGGCCGCATTGAATGCTTAGGATAGAACTGAAAAGTAGGAAAGAAAATTGAGTCATTTACTAAAGTTATACCCAAAAGAAACCTTCAATAATTTCTTACACAGATTAACTTCAGCAGTAAATACCAAATTCATAAGCTAGACAAATAATTGAATTTCTGGCTTTTGGAAATGCTAATTCACAATGCAAAAGAATAATTAGGCTGTTATAAGAAAGATCACTATCCTTGGAAGAATGAATCCAGGATACAATTAATCCTAAATCTCATAACTATGAAAATGCATGGGTAGAAGAAGTTATTTCTAGAGTTTTGAAGAAATATGCTCTGCATATTGAAGAATTTTTCTTTTCAGGATCCCCTAAAGATGCCATCACCCCCAGACAGCAGGAAGTAAATTTAAAAACATGATGCCCACAATCCCAAGAGATGGGGTGGGTGGTTTTAGGCCTTTCAATGGGTTGTGGATGATTGTTACTATTTAAGGTGGCTGGCTAACAAGTTTGTTTTGGTAATGGTCAGGGGAAAAAATGTTGAACAAAGGAGATTAGATTCAAGGGTTTTTTTTTGTTTTTGTTTTTTTTTTTAAAAAGGGGGTACAGACAGGATAAGGGTAGATTATTGAATCTACTCAAAAAAAATATGGGTATGATAAAAGGGTGGATTATTGAATCTACCTTTACAAAGCAAATACTTGTTTTAAATATTTTACATTGAATTGGATTTTTGTACACTGTATACAAACTGTATACATAGATACAAAGTTGAGATTTTGTTACTATACATGTATTTCTACTCTTGTTGAAAGTATATCTATACAGCTCATCTAATAATGTTACACAAATTACTAGACCTTGAAAGTTGTTATTACCAACTAATTAGAATATAAAGAAATTTAAGTTAGTAGTCATTACAATCAAACTTAAGTCACATTAGGTATGTTTTCAAGGACAGAGATATATTTTACATAAATAGGTTGTGTTTAAACACTTCAGAGATATATAGAATATGGCATTTCAGATATTTTAATAACAGGTTCTTTTCATTTTTATGACAATGAGATATGTCTGTTCCTGGCAGTACCAACCTACTCCAGAGATGATTATGGGCATTGAAGACAATCCATATGGAGTTGACTTTCTTAATGGTAAAAGTTAGTCATTGGGCAAGAGAGTGCTCTTGCCTCAACTGCTGACAATATGCTGTCCAAATGGAAAAGCAGGACACAGAATAAAGGACTGCCAAACTTTGCCAAGACAAGATAGTACAGTGCTTCAGAATATCCCACTTCACAGATAAATCTGTCAGATATGCTAGGCCTGTAGGCCAAAGATGGATGCCCTAATATTGCAGAGAAACCCTAAGTGACTGTCCAGGCTGCCAGATGTTTCTGTCATTTCTCACAGTTTTTTGAAGTTGCTTGTTTGCATTTCCTGCTTACTCAGTTAATACTATCTCCTCAGGTCTCTGAGGGAGTTGAAGACTAGAGATAGTTATATTTATAGTTTTCCTAGTTACAGATTCAGAAAAGAAACTTACTCAAGAGATGTAAGTATGAGAGACATCAAAAGATAGTTTTTGGTTGTTAATACACGTTAGATAGAAAGTGAATTAGGTACAACACTTTGGACTGACCAAAACAGGATAAATAATAAAGTATTTTCTGAATCTTTCAATTGTTAATGGTTGGACAGTTATTGATTTAATTATTGCCTATATATATTACATATAGTTAGTATACTTATTGTATAGCTTTTCTTATATTAGTTATAACCTTTTTTATTTTTGAATCAGAAGGGGATATTCAGTGATATACTGCATATTCAATAAAGTTTGCCTGAAAATCAGAGGACAGAGTCAGCCACAATTTAGTCAAGAAGGTCTGAGAGTGGTGACATACACCTTTAACCCCAACACTAGGAAGTTTGAACCGGGATGTGCTATTGCTGGGCAGAGAAGGGTGGGAGGAGACAGAGTTTGCCTCTTCCCTTTCGGGTGAGGACTCAGAGGCATTCAGTATGAAGACTGGTGAAGACAGGATCTTCTCCTTTCAGCCTGAGGAGTTGGCTAGGTGAGAAATACCTGTTGTTTGTTCCTCTGCCTCTGATCTTTTAGAATTTGCCCTAATATCTGGCTTCAGGTTTTTATTATAAGATCAATTAAGATTCATGCAATACAAGATCAAAGTGTTAAGTTTTTAAATGCTTTCCATTGTTTTATATGTTCAGTGCCCCACCTGACTATCTGTTAGGTATAGCACAATCCATTGTTTTATACATTCAGTGCCCGCACCTGACTGACTATCCGTTCTAACACTTCTTTTGCTTTACTTGCTGTCTTCCCCCTTTGTTCCTGAGCTAGCTCTATGTCTTTAGTAACTACTTGTAATTCTCACTCAAATACTCAGTGTATTCAAATTCAAAAGACTGACACAGGCAAGGACCAAAATGGACTCCTGTCACATCATTGAAATGCCTGTAAACATTTCTAATAACTGGAAAAGAGCTAATGAAGCTTTCTATTGGAGTACTTGATGTATGGACATTTGCTTTATTCAATTTGTTTACAAAAGCTGGTAAAATGATTGCCCCCACAAATAAGTCATAAACATGTTACCTATTTGAAAGAACAACACCATTAGTTACAAAATTTAATTGTAAGAATCACACAATGCTCTGGTAGCTCTGAAGCGTACAAGCTGATTTTAAACAAAGGTGATGATTACCAACTCAGCGTTCCCAGCCCTTCAGGGTCTACATAAACTTGACTCTACATATGGCATAGAGGGTGGCAGTGCAGAGATTAATAACTAATTCAAAGGCATAAATTTTCAAACAATTTTTAGTAACAAATTATAACCTTTTAAATGTCTAAAACTATACAAAACTCAAAGCAATCTATTTTTCTACCTGAGATCAAAACAAGTTTTCTTTTTCATATCTAAACATAATTCTTAGTATTGAGGTAAATCTGAATTCACATGATACACTATTAAACATTCCCCAAAATTTCAAAGCCCTGCTTTAGTGAGGATGTACATATTACACTTACACACACACACACACACACACACACACACACACACACACACATCTTTAAAAGACTAATGACACAAGGTTAATAGGCCTACAGTGGGTCCATGATATGATTCAGAATAAAAGGCACTCATTTATACAGTGTTTCTGCATGTGCAATGTAAAACGGGATCGCTGAACCTACATACACAAATCAATATGAATTCAGAAGTGAAGCTCACTTTAAGAAAACCCACTGTTATTCTCCTTTGGAGCAGAACCTGCAAAATGGTGATGTAAAGCAAAATGTATAAGCAAAAGCTCCCACCCCGGGCATCAGCCTGTTTCGTTGACCTGTAGTTTCTGAAATGAGTTAACAACTTCACTTCTTGTCCCTTCCTCTTGTTCTTTACCACAAAAGCCAAAGCAAACCAAACAACCCACCAACAAGAACAAGAGCTACTCACACAGAGATGCCTCCATGGCTCTCCAGCAAATGCTTCCAAAATCATGAAAGCAAAAGAAGCTAAGTGAAGCGGCCGACAGACCATGTGTGGTATACAGAAAGCAGCCAAGAGTGTGAAGTGAGACAGACTGTCAAGAAGTCTGAGCAGTAACCTACCCCCAAAGGACAGAAAATTAAAAGTAGGGAGGTATTCTTCCTCCAGTCCTCTCACAAACTTTCAAACTCTGAACAGGTAACAACTGAGGAGGGCTAGAGAACTGACGCACTGGTAAAGAAGGACAGCGGTGGCTCTAGCTGTCAATGAGTTTCTTTGCTCTTGTATTGGCAATATCAATCCGATCCTTGTTGGTGTCAGCCTAGAGGAAAAAAAACAAAAACAACAAAAAAAAAACCACAACTCAGCATTTCTCCACAAAAACACACTACTTTAACACAAGTTAACTGGGGATGAGGGACATAGCTCAGCTGGTACAGTGTCTGCCTAGCATGCACAAGGCCCTGGGTTCAATTCCACAGCACTTCAGAAAACTGGGCATATATGGCACATGCTTGTAATTCTAGCAATTGGACAGTAGGGATAAGAGGACCAGAAATTCAAGATCTTCCTCATCTACATCATGAGTCTGAGGCCAGCCTATGCAACATGAAATCCTGTCTCAAGAATCAATAAGTTAAGCCAGGTGGTGCTGATTAAAGTTTTAATTCCAGCACTGGAAGGCAGAGGCAGGCTGGTCTCTGTGAGTTCAAGGCTACCTTGGTCTACAATTCTATGGACCTACAGTCAATCCCCCCCCCTTACAACAGATATGGTCATATTCCTATGATCTCAGCATTCAGAAGACTATGAGAGATGGCCCAGTGGTTAGGAACACTGGCTCCTATCTAGAGGACCCAGGTTCAATTCCCAGCACCCACACAGCAGCTCACAACTGTCTAATTCCAGTTCCAGGACATGCCCACCATTGTCTGACTTGTATGCAGGTGCTTGCATGACAGGCACTTCAACTGGGCCCACCTCAACTTTAGAGACTAGATCTTGTTACCTGGGTTGGCCTTGAGTTCATGAGTTCAAGTGATGGTCCCACCTTTCTAGGGTGTCTGGAATTACAGGCAACACCACCATGTGCAGCTCATTTCTGATGCAATACAGTATGGCAAGATGCTCTCAAGTCTCACTTGGAGCTACTGTAGTTCCGACCAAGAGAGACTGGAAACAGATGTACTGCCACCCACAGAAGGATCTAAATTAAAATGATGTGCAATCTCTACCCTAAACCCAGAGCACAGTGTTTCGAGCATCTTTGGAACCATCATTCACTTTAATGGTGTATCCATTGGGTATTTGCACTGGTGGCTCCAGTGCAAATACCCAAAGAGGCCAGAGGGTGTCATACTCCCTAAAGATGGAGTTGCAGGCAGTTGTGAGTCACCTGATATGGTTTCTGGGAATGAGCCCAGGTCCTCTGTAAGAGCAGTAAGAGCAGCTGAGTGTGGTCCAGGTCTTTAATCCCAGCACCCAAAAGGCAGAGGTAGATGGATCTCTGTGAGTTCGAGGCCAGCCTGGTTTACAGAGTTCTAGGATACAGCCAAGGCTGTTACAAAGAAAAACCCTGCCTGGGGCGGGGAGGAAGCAGTAAGTGCTTAGTGAACTATCTTTTCAGCCACACATAACTCTACTTTTGTTGTTGGATTTTCAAGAAAGGGGTTCCCTGTGTAGCCCTGGCTATCTTGGAACTCAGAGATCCATCTACCTTTGCTTCCTGAGTGCTGGGATTACTGATGTGTATCATTACACCTATCTTACTCAGTACATTTTTCTTTTTCTTCTTTTTTTTGTTTTTGCTTGTTTGTGTTTTTCAAGACAAGGTTTATCTTTGTAACAGCCCTGGCTATGCTTTGTAAAGCAAGCTGGCCTTGAACTCACAATGATTTACCTGCCTCTGCTTCCCAGGTGTGGAATTAAAGGCCTGCATCATCACCACCTGGCTTCTCAGTACATGTTAAATTGATTTTAAAATTACAGTTATTTGTCTATTTATTTATTATGTGTATGTACATGTGTATATAGGTCAAAAGACAATCTGTAAGAATTGGTTCTATCCTTCTACTATGTGGATCCCAGGGATCAAAGACAGGTTGTCAGACCTTGTGGCACTTTTACTGACTGAGTCACCTCACCAGTTCTACAATAAATTCTTAGTGCCACAAGGAAAGTTTTAAGTCAAACTTTACTCCAAGCATGTGCCTTCACAGCCAGCCGAACAAAACAGCAAGACTGGAGCTGCCACCTCATCAACACCTGAGCACATAGCATTTATTCCCTTTTTGTCTCAAAAGAACCAGGCACAGATGTCATCACCACAGTATCACTGCATTTACCATCTTGTCTTCCTGTGGCCTTTTTCTTCCTTTCTTCCTTCCTTCCTTCCTTCCTTCCTTCCTTCCTTCCTTCCTTCCTTCCTTCCTTTCTTTCTTGTTTGTTTATTTTTTACCTTATTTGTTTGTTTATTTTTACCTTTTCTGTGATCCTTTGTATTTGCTGGTTCTGAGCATCAATTTCGTTGCCCATGTCCAGAGCCATGTTCTTTAGATTGCCCAGGATACTGCCCACTTGAGTCAAGTTCTCCTCCATCTCATCTTCTCTGGCATCATTAGTTATGCTGTCACAAAAACAGTTGAATCACAACTTCTTGTTGAGTTAGAATGGACTAACTTTGGAATTAGTTACTATAAAATAAGTAATCAAAACGATGCTCAACATATGAAGGAAAGGAATAGAGGGAGAGAGGGAGGGAGGGAGGGAGGGAGGGAGGGAGGGAGAGAGGGAGGGAGGGAGGGAGGGAGGGAGGGGCTGGCAAGCAGCAATGGGGCAGGCCAGCAAGACGGCTTAGCAGGAAGAAGTGCACAAACCTGATGACCTGATTTCAATTCCTGGAACTTATGTAAATGAGAGAATCAGCTTCACAAAGTTGTCTATGACTTCCACATACATGTTATGGCATACATGGGTACTCATGTTCACACATACATGTATAATAAAAGTTTTTTGTTTTTAAAAAGCTAAGCATGGTGCTACCCACTGTAATTCTAGCATTCAGAAGGCTGAGGCAGCAAGAAGATTAGCACAAACTGGAGGCCTTGTCTGAAAACAGCAAATAAAGAGCAAAGGTTGATGAGAATAGCAGAGCCAAGGAGGTCAGCACACAGCTCCGGGACAGTGATCTGGGTATTTCCAGCGTCGCTGAGATACTGATTACGGCAGTACATTAGTTCTCACACTCTGTTCCAAATCTGCCCAGTCAGGAACTCTAAGTGGATCTATGCAATCTGTATTTTTTTATTTAAAGCATTTCCTCCTCAGTCAGAATCTCACTATATACACTAGGATGGCCTAGAAATAAATCACTGTCTCCCAGATTGTTGTTGAATCTGGAAATTTTTCTGCCTCAGCTCACCAGGAAGACAGCTTGGATCCCGACCCAGACAGTCTTACCAATGACCTTGGCTGGCCTGTAGCTCCTGGGTTAGAGCGATCTTTCTACCTCACATTCAAGCCCAACTGAGTCTGAATGTTTTAACTTTTACATTTATTACTTTTAGTGTGTGCAAACGTGCATTTGTACATGCTACAGCATGTGTGAAGATCAGAGGATAAGTTATGGGAGTCAGTTCTCTCCTGTTATCATATGGGAACTAGAACTCAGGACAGCAGGCTTGGCAGCTGGCTCCTTTACTGCTGAGCCACCTTCCCAGCCCCCATGGGGGATAGCTCCTGCTCTGCCTTTCCCTGTACTCCTCACTGCTTACTGTCTGCCAACACATAAAATCAACCTTCTCCATACTCCTGCTGCCATAATATTCTTTCCAAGCGACCCTTTGGAATGAGAAGCCAAAATAAACCATCTCTCTGAAAGAAGAGAAGGAAGAAGAGGGGAGAAATAGGAGGAAGAGTGGGCATACCGTTTAATGTATCCACCGCTGGCTGTTCCTGTGGTTTGCTGAGGCTGACCATTTGTTACCCGGGTTGGTTGCTTAGATACTACATTGCTAGGTGAGTTGTCTCCACCATTTCCCCATGTTGCTTTATAGTTCTTTCCAGACTCAAAGTTCTTTGTCCTATATAAATGTCAGAGATAGAGGCAAACCGAAAAGCAGAAAGAGGGAGTCATTAGTGCTTATAACCTTAAATAAGACTCACCACTCCTGGCTAGAACTTTACTATGCCTCGGGGCAATAGGTAAAGGGAATGAATCACATAAATCTACCACATTTAATCATTTTGTTCGTTTTTCTTGGAGTCAGGGTCTCACCATGTAGCTTTGGCTGTCCTGGCACTTGTTATATAGACTCTGACTCAGATATTTGCCTACCTCTCTGCCTCTCAGTTATGGAATTAAGGCTGGAGTCATTACTCTTGGCCATTTAATCATTTTTAAAAGGTCCAAATACTACCAAATCTTTGCTAAGACAGTAGCAAGTGGCAAACTGAAAATTGATGTCATTCATCTTATAGCCTTTTCTGGAAAAAAATAAAAAGGTTAATGCATACTGGTGGAGGAGGGACAGGGAGGTGTTCCTTAGGAAAGATGTTCTAGGATACAAGAATCCTTGGAGGAATCACAGGGATTACTGTGTGCATTGAAATAAGTCTAAGAAGGCAACAGTTGCAACCATCTTTGCCCCCTATTTGAATTAAGAGTAGTTCTGGATGAGGCTTCGTTGTTTTGATTTGTGTTTTGCTTGGTTTTCAAGGCAGGGTTTCTCTGTGTAGCCCTGGTTGTCCTGGAACTTGCTTTGTAGATCATGCCTGAAACTCAGAGATCAGCCTGGCTCTGCTTCCAAAGGCTGGGATTAAAAGCCTGCTCCATCAAACCAGGCTTTGATTTGTGGGGTTTTTGTTTTTTTGAGACCAGGTTTCATGCAGCTTAAGCTAACCTCAAATTCATTAGGGGTGCAAAGATGGTCTTGAATTCCTCCTGCCTCTGCTTCCCTAGTGCTGGGCTCATAGGTGTGTATCCTGGTTTATGTGGTCTGGGATCAACCCAGGGCTTTTCAAATGTTAGGCAAGCATTTTACCAACTGAACCAAAAAACCTCAAATCCCCATCTGTCTTAATGGTAGAACTTTGCATTACATTTATTTTTTAATTTCTTTTAAAACTAAACAAAATTTCATGTAGAAAAAAACATGGATTATTTCCAAATTAGGCCACCAACTGATAAATAATACCTGATTCATACTGGTGCCTGTTACAAAATAGGACTCTGTCATTTTAGCATTTATTTTTCCTCCATTAAAAAAACTCCAAAACACAATTCTGCTGGGGAAGGTGGTGGCTGAGCTCAGAAGATCAGAGAACTTTTCAGCACAAGCTCCAAACCTGATTTCAATCTCTGAAGCCAAGTGAAAACCTGATGAGGTGGACCTCATCTGCAATCTGTACTTCTTCATCAAGATTGGAGATGAGTGTGGTATGGAGCTAGATCTCTGTGAGTCTGGGGTCAGCCTGGTCTCCACTGATAGCTGGTACATCAAAATAAAACTCAAAACAAAACAAACCCACCTAAAAGTTTTAGGTGTATCTAACAGTCAACACACGGGATATATTTCTCAACTGATATAACTGGCAAGAAAAAGAAATCCAGGAAAGTGCTTTGCTTTTCTTTTTTTGAGACAGGATGTAACTACGTAGCCCAGGTTAGTCAGCTCTTGACCCTCCTCTTGCCTCTACTTACCAAGTACTAGGATCAGGATTACAGGCTTATGACACCTCACTTGTGTTATGTGACTTTAAAATGGCTATTTCAAAACTGCCTGTTACTGATTACTTTGTTAGAATCATGATTTTACTTAATTTTTATTTTATTTTTCTTTAAACAAGAATTAAGCATAATATTCCTATAATGTCTTATTTAACCTTGGTTTGAAGAAATGTCATAATTGCAAAAATTGCAAAAGCAGAGAATAAAGTCTATTTTAAAAGGGGTGTGGTTTTTTTCTTAATGAAGATTCAGTTCTGGAAAAACTAGAATTGGACTTTATTCATTACTTCTTCAGAAAGGTACTACTACTAGAGACCAGGCAGCTGAGCCCAACCTTGTCTCAAAACTAAAGGCAGCTCAGTGAGTAGAGGTGCTTGCTGCCAAGCTTGAAGGCCTAGAATCTACATTAAGAGAACAGTTTCTGCAAGCTGTCTTCTGACTTTTACATGTATGCCAAAAAGAGGGTGTGTGTGTGTATTAATTTATTTATGCAGGGTACTCTAAAGGTGTATATTACATTGAAAAATACTGATTGATTGACTGAGGGCACACAGTCGCCACAGTATGCAGTTAGGTCAGAGGACAACTACTTCCCTCAGTAGTTCCCACTGGCCTTCAGCCTTGCTCAGGCAGCCTTTTTCCTGCTGCTGCTGCTAGACAAATCTCAGGTCAATTCTCCACCCACCCTGATAGAGGAGCCTGTGCAGACCATGGGATTGCAGATGCACACCAGTAATTATATCGAGCTTCCGTATGGGTCCAGGAATTGAAACTGGATCGTGGGGATTTGGGTGGCAAGTACACCATTAAAGAAGATCCTTAAAGAAGAAATCTATGAATATGAAGAAGCTCGTTCCCAAAGTGCTTTTCTTGTTTCATCCTAAGTTCTCATAATTATTATTTTTCATAATACTGTTTTTGTCACTCAATCAAGTCATGTTAAACTTTTCCTGGAACAAGGTGATCACCTAATTTTCAAATTGCTATTTTAATATAATTATCTGTTAATTTAGTGAGCCAACATGTCACGTATACTTTGTTAACATATAGGTCCAGGCAAAAATCTAAAGCAGAATAATAATAAATGAAATAATCAATATTTATAAAATAAGAGTAAGTAGTTTCTGCTCTTCTGTACATTTATTGTGGTGAGTAATAGCCCCAGAGGCTTCTACCACTGAGCTACAATTCTCAGCCAGAAGTGTCAACTGAGGTCACCTAAGTAGGGTTTTATTAGGAGGCCAGATTATAGAACAGGTTGAAGAGAGAGTGTTGAATTCAAAAGTGAACAATAAATGCCAGGCACACTGGCAGGCCTGCTAACCCAGTAGTCTTGAGACTGAGTAAGGCTAGCCTGGGCTAACACAGTGTGATCCTGTCTCAGAAACAAAAGTGACTAACAAAATACTTCATTTTTTTTTTCTTTTAACACTGAATCACAGTCTTCATAAATCTTACAAAGACTAAAAACTAAGACAGAGTTAGGCATTACAATATACAGTAAACTGAAAGGTTCAACTCCAATGAAAAATTAGGGTTAGCTCTACTAGTCAATTGAAATGATAGTCATATGATATAGTGGAAATTATGCAACAAATTAAAGTATGTGAAGAAAAACCTTTTACTAAAAAAAAAAAATTACATATGGCAACATTCAGGCTCTCTTTCTTTGCTTGCTTCCTTCCTTCCTGTCGTTCTTTTGTTTTGAAATAGCTGACTAGACAGACCAGGCTGACCTTGAACTCAGAGATCTGCCTACTTTTGTCTCCCCAGTGCTGAGACTACAGCTGTGGGACACCATGCCTAGCACATTTGAAACTGATAGTCATTTTATTCTAAATAAGATTAATGATGACTAGACTGGCAAATAATTCTTTGATTTGGCAATGGTCTGAACTATGAGATACTTTAATAGAAGCAATATGCAGGTACGGGGGGGGGGGGGGGGTGTGTGAGATCTACGGGAGGAGAGGAGATCACAGTTCTATGTACAGAGAGATGCAGTCAGTCTGAAGTCGTCTTCACTGTAGCCCGGGATTGCAAAGGTCAATAACCACTTGAAGCTTTTGAAATTTCAGGAATGCTTTTAGCTTACTTATATATTAATGTTACTCAGCAAAAACTTAGTTTGGGGTACATTAGTCTAAGGAAGTTGTAATAAATGAGGATCCTTTAAGTTCACCTTTGTCTGGTGGCACCCATCAAGAACAAATTCACCTCACACCATACACCACGGCTTTTAAAACAGCTCCCATCACTCCCAAAGCTCATGCGCATGCACTGAATTTGAAGCATCACCTGTAGATAGCATGTTAGCAGTTCAGTCTGTACTGCAAGACCGCATCTTAAAGATCCCTTTGATCAGTTACTGAGCCCGGCTTTTGATGTTAGATCTTCATTTTTAGTAAGCAAGAGAGGAAGAGATTAAAAGAATGAGAAACAACAGTCAACGTCCAACAAAACAGGAGCAGATTTAGAGCTTTACACACACGTGCATTCAAATGCCTGCCTGGTTTCAAAGAAACAACCACCATCTGAGAATCTAGATAAAAAGAAACAAGAAAACATTTTAGGCCATTTTATACTTCATTTTTCCTGATCGTGTTCAAAGGATAATATTTCCCAATAAAATTCTAAAGCTTATTGTGAGCAGGAAGTATTGGCTGAAGTCCCTCAATCTTCGTTCGTGGTATAATGCTGCTATGTGCCAGGCCCAAGTGTGATCCGAACATGTATACTAAGACAACAGCTGTAGTTACTAGCCCACCATTATAAAACAAAATAAACAACAACAAAAATAACTCTTGTTTTCCAGAGTATTATGGATTTCTGAATGGTAGATAAACAACTGTTAATGAGGTAAAAGAAGAAAAGAGGCAGGAACGGAAAGGAGAGGAGGGAAGGAAGGGAGGGAGGTACAAACATATGAACCTACACTGTTACCTACTTGTCCAGTGCTCAGTACTACCAGAATGAATCTGTAACTCAGAACAAGGAGGCCTCCGATGCTGTGTGTCTGAGGTGCTCATGTTACGGCTGGTTATGTGCTGAGCCCAAAACAGATTAGCAGGTAAGATCAGAAAGATCTAGACAGTGGAGGAAATGGAGATGGCCCAGGACGAGTGACACAATGGCAGACAAGGTGTCCATAAGGACACAGAAGAAAACTCCCCAGACATTTTTAAACCATGTTCTGCTCTTTCTCTATGAAACAGCTTGTCTGTCACAGCAGTCCTTGACAATGCTGGTGGTGAAAGCCTACTTCAGGGCCCTGTCTACCCTCTCCCCATTTCTAAAAAAAGCTTGTCTACATATGGCAGGAACACACAGAGAAAAAAATTAATACATCCATTGCTCTACCAGCCATGTCCTCTCACCTTTGACTCTGAGAATTCATTACTATTTCATTTACTAACCTACAACTTAGAGCCAGTCTTGTTCTAGACTAAAAAGATGTCTTTCACTTTGTTCAAGGAAATTTACCTACTTTCTCATTCCTCATTCTTCAATGTTTGTAAACAGCATAGCCAAGGGTTTGAATCACACTGTGTAGGCATTTAGAATGTTTCCCTAAATCAGTCTGCTAAACCTGGTTGACACATTGTAGATTTTGTTGCTATCATTGTTTTGAAGACAGGGTCTCATGTAATTCAGGCTGTCCTTGAATTTGCTATGTAGCCAAGGAAGAGGATGACCTGAGTGCTAGGATTACTGGCATGCACTACCACTCCAAGTTTTATGCAGGGCTAGGACTCGAGCCCAGGACTTTATTCATGCCAGGCAAACACTCTACCAACTGAGCTACATCCCTAGCCCCAGTCACAACTACTAAACCATAAACTTCAAGAGAGTCAACCAAGGTCTGAACAGGTCAATGAGCTTTTATTAAAGCTCGGAACACTGTCAAATCCTAGATCCTTATGACAAAACAAAACAAAACAAAACAGAAGCTGGCCAACAGGCAATCTTACTTTTTCATTTAGTAAAAACTGCACACAAGGGACTGGAGAGATGACTCAGGGGTTAAGAGCACTGGCTGCTTTTCCAGAGGATCTGGGTTCAATCCCAGCACCCACATGGCAGCTCATTATCTTCTCTAACTCCAATTCCAGGGATCTGAGGCCCCTTTCTGGCCTCTATGGGTGCCAGATATGCACACAGTGTACAGGCATCATGCAGGCTAAACACCATACACATAAATTTGTTCTTTAATTGAACAAAAAATAAAAAATAAAAACACTTATATGAAAGCTGGGGAAATGGCTTAGCAGTTGAAGGTGTCTGCTGTCCAAGATGAGAAACTTAGTATAAATCCCAAAATTCACATTAGAAATAAGCAAAGCAAAAACCCCCACAAAACTACATCATATTTACCTGAAAGTATGTTAAGTACAAAGAACTTAACTCATTTAAGGGTAAATGCTAAAATTATAAGCACTTGGGACAACTAGCTGGAAGTACTGTTTATGAAGCTCTAGCTTAACCTCTAGGCACTTATTTCAACTAAGACTTCTAAGATGAACTCTTAAAGATTAATGGTTAACTGCCTCAGTCCAAACGTCACCTTATCTGAGTATCTATTATTAGTCAAAATTCATGGAGTTTGCCTCACCCAAGAAAAAGAAGGGAGTAAAAATTTTCACAATGGAATAAAACAAAATGAGGGACCAGGCAGGGTACTTTGAATCTCAGCCTCAGGAGGCAAAGGCAGCAGATCTCTTGAGTTCCAGGACAGCCAGGGCCACACAGTGAGATGCTGTCTCAAGAAAACAGAACGAGTCCTTTGTGTCAAGTGCCATCTCATACAGTGTACTATAAAACATTCTACATCTACTAGAGATGCCATGTGACGTTTTAAATGTCAGCTTGCCACAACTTAGAATCACCGTAGAACCTCACCTGAGCAACTCTCTACATCTGGTTTGCCTGACATCTGTGGGCAGCACCATTCCCTAGGCTGGGGGTCCAAATAGTGTAAGGCAATGGGAGAAGACTCAGTTTGTGAATGTAATATGACTTAGCTGCTTCAAGTTCCTGCTTGCCTTCCCTTCAGTGACAGACTATAACCTGGATTTGCGATCCAAATAAAGCTCTTTCTTCCCCTAAGCTGCTTTTGGTCAGTGTTTTATCACATAAATGAAACTAGGACACACTATCCAACACCAACCACCTTGATTCTCCCCTTTTCATGCTTCTAATGCAACCAGTTTATTTAAAGTGAATTGCCGTTGATTATAGTCAATCCAGTCTATCAACTTCTTAACTCTGGCATCCAAGTTCCTCTACCAGCTACTTACAGCTAGCTCTTTGGTAACTTCTCACCTGAATATGTAGCTCACTCAGTTAAATTCCCTTTCCTTCCATGTTTTATTTTTGTTTGTTTTCTGGTGCAAGGGCCTTCCACTTAGCCTCATCCCCGGATCTTCCCCTCCACATTCATCTGAAAACTTTTAAGTGACAAAACTCAACTCATACCCTACTCTTCTGTGGGTATCATGTAATCATACCCACATGTACTCTAGCCTTAGTAGACACCATACCATCTAACACTAGCTCCAATAGATTGTCTTGTTTTTTTAAAAAAAAAATTATTTAATTTAAAAGTTTTTCATTTCAGGTAACAACCGCAGCTCCGCCTCCCCTTCTCCCAACACACTGTCTTTTGAAAGAACAACATTCTTTATTCCTTGAACATCTAGACACAAATGCCATTCTATTCTGCATCATCAGATGAACATTCCTCAGTCTTTTTGTATCCAGACTGAAACTAAGATTTGCTTCAAGAGTTGGTCAACTTAGCCACGGTTTTCTACAAGCCTTCCTCTTACATAAAAACCTTCATCTTCAATTTGTTTTTCTGGTTTTGTTTTTTTTTGTTTGTTAATTTAGGCCCAGTTGTCCGGTTGCACTTCTGACTTTATTTCTGAGTAGGCATGGACATTCATTTATGATTCATCGACTTACCTATTACAAGGGCAGACGCAAAGACCACAGCACTTGTTGAGTTCTGTTAGAGTCTTCTCTGCCTCTCTCATGTCTCTATTTATTTGGTCCATGCCTTCTTCTATGCGATTTAGCTGTTCTAAAAATAAGTTGTGGTGTGTTACGATCACAGATGTCCAGTGAAAATGCTATTGTTTCCCAGCAGTAAGCTGCACCCTCCACTCTGCCAATCACCGGCCAGTGAAACAATGCTGATCTCGAGGCTCCTGAAGCCTCACTGGACAAAGATTTGTTCACTAGCAGCATGTGAGGGGTTGCTCAGAAACCACTCTTACAAGCAGACCAGAACCCCAGCATTTCTAGCATTTGCTTAGTGAAAGCTAGACGGGATTAACAAAGGCCAACAATACTGATGTTTCTAAAGTCACCAGAATTTAAAGCTCTTTCAGAACTTGCTATTGGAGGATGATCTAAGAATATCCATCTAATGTGCTCGTAGCAAATGTGAATAAGCTGTGCGAGTCTCACTAACTTACGGTTGGGCACCGTTGCCTCTCATCCCAGTCCAGCAATGACCACAATACCGTAAGTTAAATAAAAAGAAAAGGAAGAAGCATATCACTCTTATAAAGAGAAGGCTGAGCTTTGTAAGTGGCTATTTTCATAAGGCTTTTTGACATTGTAAGTCAACCTTACTTAAGTTTCTGTCAATGGCTTAAACTCACCCCCTTGTTCATCCAGCATAGTGATGGTCTTGATTCCTGCATCCTGAGACTAAAAGGGGAAGAAGAAGATGAAAAGTACAAGAAAACAACCCACAATAACAGCAAAACTTGCAAATACTGACAAATGACAAGAAAGAAGCCTATGGAAAACCAAGTTCCCAGGATCCAGCAAGACAGACACGACTAGTTGTCTCATATTAACCCCTGAAGTACTTAAATCACAAGCTTGTGACAAATTTACCTTCCCTGTCCACATTCCAATACTTTCAAAGAAAAAACAGAAATGGCTTATTAGTGCATCACTGGACAGTTGTCAGTAACTACGATTTCAAGTACCATCAATTACAGCTAGTGCTATTTCCCATCCATACATTACATGTGTGAAGATTGAGTATTTCTTACCTCAATGGCTAAACCCAGGATTCTCCTTGTACTTTCTAAAGACTAAAAGAATAAAAAATAAATAAAAAATAGAGTTATAGTATTCTAAAAATATAGGAAAACAAATTGATCATAGGCTATATTTATGATCTACTTTATTGTTAAAATTTGCCAGTACCCCCTCCTTACAGGAAAGCAAAAGCAGATCAGTCCACTCTCATTTCCTTCCTCTGAGGCACCTAGGAGACTACAGAGCTGGAGTAAATGGAACTTCACACAGACAGAAATAGGTCTATTACATAGATTTTAAGGAACCAGTGAAGTTCAGAATCCCTTCCAGAATTGCAAGTAACCACCTTAGTGGGACTAAGAAGAAACCAATATAATCTTTCTACCATGAAAATGGAAAGAGGGGCCTGTAAAATGTCCAACAATGGGGCTGGAGAGATGGCTCAGAGGTTAAGAGCACTGGCTGCTCTTCCAGAGGTCCTGAGTTCAATTCAAAATCATCTGTAATGAGATCTGGTGCCCTTTCCTGGCATGCAAACACACATGCATGCAGACAGAAGACTGTATACATAAATAATATAAATTAATTAATTAAAAAAAGGTTTCAGGAGGTAAAAGTACTTTTTACCAAAAATGATCACCTGATTTCAATTCCTGGAGAATCCATATGATGGAAGGAGAGAGTGTCTTTTACAAGTTGACTTCTGACCTCAACATGCATGAGACACACACACAGGGGGCGGGGGAGAGGGAGAGATTAAACTAATTAAAATGTAATAAAAATTAAAATAAAAAAAAATTCACCTCATCAGTAACCTGGTGAGCCCTTTGCTGAATTTCTTCTGATGACAGATTATCCATGATGAATCAAAACTCTACTGGACACAGAAACAGTAATATGGATAATCTAGAATAAGGATACAAAAAAGTTTGAGCAAAATGCATAGATTTATAGATTTAGGTACTTACCAGGCAAGTTGAATAAAAGGGCTGATCTCATTACCTGTCCACCTATATCACAGAGCCAGGAATTGAGCCAGGAATCAGGCTAAGAGGGAAAATGGATATTTAATGCTATTAGTATAAGAAGTATACCTAAAATACAGGAGAAATACTTTTTTAAAAAAATTTTCAGACAAGCAATATCCTAAGTGGGCTTGAACTTGCTATGCAGAAGAGGATGACCTTGAACTTCTGATCCTTCAGTTCTGGAATACAGGGCTTCACAAATGCCAGGACAAGCACTCAACCAACCAAGCTGTACCCCCAAGCACAGTGAAGTACTCTTTCCAACAAAAAGTGGTTCTTGGCTTAAAAAAACAAGACATCAGTGAAATATAAACTAGAGACTATCAGAATAAATTTCGGGCCAGTGAGATTGCTTGGTGGGTACAAGCACTTGTTAGCAAGTGTCAGCACCAAGGGGCATTGGGATGGCTTAACAGGTAAAGGGCTTGCCATGCTAGCCTAGTGCCCTAAGTTTCCTGGGAACCATGGAAGATGGAAGCATAATGGGACAGACACGGATTTTCTTTACTGCATTTGCTAGCTTTCTATTACATTTTGTATGTAATTGCATGTATATATAATGCATGCCTGTGTATGTATGAGTCTGAGCACATGTATGTCACGGCACAGATGTGTCAGAAGAGAGACTCAGGTATCAGTCCTTGCCTCCTACCTTGTTTGAGGCAGGGTCTCTTTTTGTTCTCTGCTGCATACACCTCGCTACTATGTTCAGAGATTCTCCTGTCTCCACCTCCCATTTAGCCATGAGAACTGGCATTATACTTGAGCTACTGCACCTGGCTCTACAGCAGTTCTGGGCATTTGACCTCATGTTCTTAGACTGCATGGCTATCACCTGAATCTACTAAGCCCACTTCACAGTAGTGAGACTATGTTTGGGTACACTGTAAATATTTGTTCCGTCTACTGGTTTAATAAAAAGCTGATTGGTCAGAGGCAGACAGGAAGTGTGGGTGGGGCTACCAGACTAAGAAAACTCTGGGAACAGGAAGAACAGAGCAGAGCCTGAGAGACACCAGATAAGACTCCAGTTGATGCAGAGGAAAGAAGTTGAAATGCTGCTCTGAGAAAAGGTACCAAGCCACATGGCTAAACAGATTAATGGAAATAGACTGAGATAATATGAAAGAGCTAGCTAGCAATATGTTTAAGTCGTAGATCAATTAGCATAAAATTAATACAAGCTTTTGTGGGTTTCTTTGGAACTTTGGGACTGTTGGTCCAGATCTTAGGGTTAGTCTGGGCCAGAAACTTATTATTACACTGTATTATATTTCTGAGAACCAATTATCAAAGCTCTTTGTCTGTAATATAGATAACACGTAGCTCACATTCAAGATTTGTTATCTTGAAACACTTTCATTATTGTTTTGAGAAAGGGTCTCAAGTAACTCAAGCTGGTTTCAAACCTGTTATTTAATTAAGGAATACTTTGAAATCGTATCCTCCTGCCTCTACCTCCCAAGTGCTGGGATTAGAGGTGTGGGCCACCATGTTTGGCTTTTGGAAACTTGGGATTATAGTAAAGTGGGGATGCCAGTGAACAGAGGTACAGGGAAGTCCTAAGACTGCTAACACTCATTCTGAAAGCTGATCAACAATGAGTGATCATGTACAAATGTTAAAAACCCTGCTGTGAACTAGACTGATAAACAGAGAATCAAATTAACCATAAATACACTACTAGATTACACGTTTGAAGGGGACAGGTTTTGCTTGTTGTTCTATGCCTACACCTAACAGTATCTGCCAGTACATACTTGGAAAATAATTAATGGACAAACAAGTAGAGAAACAGGGTGCACTCTCAAAGAATGCAGCTCTTTTTTAAGGGGCTAGTCTGGGCCAGAAACTTACTAAGTTTTTATCTTTTTTCAGAGCTGTACGTGGTGGTAGCAAAAAAGCAGGCAATCACTAGAACCACACCCCATAATCTACCATTGCACAGGTGTGATATGACATAAATGGCCAGTCGGTCATTGGCAAATTTCCTGTTGGGACTGAGGGTACTGTAGTTCAGTGGCAGAGCATTTACTTCATATGCATAATGCCCTGGGTTCAGTTCCCTTTAATGCATTAATCACACACTTTTCCATCTCTTGAGTGTTGAGATCTGAACTCAGGGCTTCAAATATACTAGTGAAATGAGCCACAACTCCCAGTCCTTTGTGTTTTGTGTGTGACTATGTATGTAATTAAATGTACCACCTGCATTTAACTAAAATTTTAAGCCTTAAGGTTTCATTTAAACAGTATATTTAAGGTCAATGAGATGCTCAAAGAGTAAAGGTATTCACCCAAACCTAAGGACCTAAGTTCCACCCCTATACCTATACCGTAGGAGAAAGTGATGCCTCCAAGTTGTCCTCTGAACTTCTACATGTGCACTGTGTCACATATGCATGCATGTATGTGTGTGTGTGTGTGTATATATATATATATATATATATATATATATATATATATATACAGACATACACAAATAAGATCATTTTTACAGGCATCAGAATTTGCAACTCTAATTTCATATCTGTAATTCAGGCAAAATACTCATACACTGAGATAGATAAATAAGATATATTGATTTTAGACAGATGACTCAGTGGTTAAGAGCATTGGTTGCTCTTGTAAGAGTATCTGCATTCAGGTCCCAGCATCCAAATGGTGGCTCACACCCATCTGTAAACTCCAATTTCAGAGGGCCACAGGCCCTCTACTAACCTCCACAACCTGGCATGCACATGGTGGACAGACATACTAGGGACAAAACATCCAAACACATAAAATAAGTTTTAAAAAGGCTATAAAGGCTTTCCTTGACTTAGCAACTATTGACTGACAAAATATAAATATAAAATTGTATGTTTTATTAATTTGCTGTTTAGGAACCTTTAGCTTTACATACATATGTATCCCACACTATCACATCTCTTTGGGCAAGTGCTGTGGTACACTGTTGTAGAATATTATTTTAAGATGTGTTACATTTGTTTAATTCTGTGAAGTTGTGTTACTTGCCTGTCTAATAAAAGACTGGTCTAATAAAGAGCTGAATGGCCTATAGCAAGGCAGGAGACGATAGGCGGGGAGAGAAAGAAGGAGGAACAAGGACAGGGACGGGGACACACTAGGGTCCAGATACCCAGCCACACAACCCCCACCCTCAGGTTAGGAACACCAGCTGCTCTTCCAGGGAACTTGGGTTCAATTCCCAGCACCCACATGGCAGCTCACAACTGTCTGTTAACTCCCATTCCAAGAGACCTGACACCTTCACACCGCTGAACATAAAATAAAGTTAAATAAAGTATATATTTAAAAATGGGCTGGAGAGATTGCTCAGAGGTTAAGAGCACTGGCAGCTTTTCCAGAGGTTCTGAGTTCAATTCCTAGAAACTACCTAGTGGCTCACAATCATCTATAATGAAATCTGGGGCCCTCTGGCCTGCAGGAATACATGCAGACAGAACACTATAGAAAATAAATAAATAAATCGGGTTTTTAAAAAAAAGAAAAGAAAAGAAATTAAACATAAGAAATAATAAGCCTTCATGTGGAACTTATTTGGAAGCTGGGTGGTGGGCCCCAACAAAAGAACAAAGAGCCAAAAGAGTAAATAAAGAACAACAGTACATATTCAATCCAGGTATCAGGAGGTGGAAACAGGAGGAATAGGAGCTGGAAGATGGACTAGAAAACAGCCAGTAATGAGACAGTACGGGGAAAGAGAGTTATGTCACCTCCAGATGTTAGTATACTTTTTCTTGTTCTACTAAGGTCTGCTCAGGTAGATTCCGGCTCCTGTCAGTTTCTAGAGCCACAGTCAAAATCTGCTCTTCCCAAGCAACATGCTCTAAAGTCACCTGTGGTCCAGTGAGTAATTCCTTAGTGCTCAACAGAGGGACAATTAAGTAAGAAAAAGACTCCAAATTAATCAATTAGTCCCTGCAGACAGCACCTGAGTCAGGTTCAGACGCTATACTACAGATACAGAAACACTGTGGAATAAAAAAAAAATCTCTCACACAGTTTGCAATTCTATTCCTACTGGGGATTCTTGCCAACTACAAGTCAGTATTTACTACTTCACTAGTAAAAGCTAAACAAAACAAAATTCTCAAATGTGTTCAAAGAAAGGCTTGAATCTACAGCTGACTTGTTCCAAAACGGAAAACTAAGAATCCGGCCTTTTTAGTCAAGAGCTATGGCTGGAAAGAATGAGTCAGGTGACAGTGAGGTCATCTGAAAACACGCCCTTTCCATGAACTCAAGTTCTGCTTAATACTTCCCCATTCTTTAAGCAGAGGGCTATGAAAAATATCAGGAAAGAACAGAAACTTCTCACACTAGGTGTGCTGATTTCAGGAAGCAGGTGTATCTACTTGGGATTCTTTTAAGGGCTAATTTTATTAATGTGCATATATGAGTTTACGTGTATCACATGTAGATGGGAGTTCTCAGATTCAGAAGGTGTTGTTCTTTGACCTCCATGTGTACACACACACACACACACACACACACACACACACACAATCATAAAGAGTAAACAAACAAGACCTTTTCCTCATTGCAAAATAGGGACAATCACACACTTTGTTGATTTCTGGTGAAAACAGAAGAAATGCAGGCAGCTGAAACAGCATCAGCCTGTATTCTTTGTACATAGAAGCAGAGGATCAGGAATTCAAGGTCAGCTTAGGTTACAAAGTAAGATTCTCAAAACAAACACAGGCTTGGTGCACTACACGCCTCTAATTCCAGTACTGAAGGAAGAAGCAGGTGGATCTTTACCATTAGTGATTTCCAGGTTGACCAGGACCAGGACTATGGAGAGAGACTATTGAAAAAAAAGTCCTTAGCACACTCACTGGCATGTGCCTAGTATTCAGTGTTACCATACTCCACCTCCTTCTTGTTTCTTTGTTTTTAAGAAGATGTCCATATGTATTTGAGGGGATTTGAATAGCATTCTAGCAACTACTGGTCCTAGTACTATTACAGAGGCTGAAGTAACTGGCAAAACAACTTTACAGATCTAAAACATTTGGTCTTTTCTTTATTTTCTCCTCCTGGCTTCACAAGCAATAAGCAAATGACACAGACATAAAAAAAAAAAAAGAATAAAAGGTGAATAACAATAAGTTTTTAATTTAAAATGCACTATAGTTACAGTAGAGAAAAATATAAATTGAAAAATTCTGGTAGAGATTTATCAAAATACTTCTAATTGGTTGTGATAGTACTCAGTAGACATATCAGCATATGCCCAGTCCTGCCACCTGGAAGACACACAGGAAAACTGAGATCCAGGCTAGCCTGGACTGCATGGAGTTCAAGGCTACTTTGAACTACATACTGAGACCCTGTCTGAAAACAAAGGGGTGATGGGGTGGGAAAAGAGAGCACTTGGTGCTCTTACAGAGGGCCTGGGTTTGGTATAGTCCATATAACTCCAGTTGCAGACTTCTGGCCTCCTCAGGCACCGTGCACACACATGGTACACATACATGTATGCAGGCAGAAAATACACAAAAATGAGTAAATCTTCCAAAGTGATTTTTTTCTTCTTTACCCCAATTTCCCAGATTGCTTGCTATAGGGTTATATTGTAAATTTTATATATTTATTTTCATCATTTTAAAATGATTGTTTATGACAACCAAGAGAATATATATAAATCGAGAAAATAGGGGTCTAGAGATATGACTCAGTGGTTAAGAGCACTTACTGCTCTTCCAGGACTCAAGTTGAGTTCCGAGCACTCATAGGAGGATGCTCACAAATGCCTGCAACTCCAGCTCTAGGGGGATCTGATACTTCTGGCCTCTACAGGCACCCACTTATGTGCAGTCCACATAAACTCCAGGCCAGCCAGGGTTATACAGTGTGACCCTGTCTCAAAACACAAAAACAAACAAAAAGAATGGAGAAAGCAGAGTAAGAAATAAATTCTAGACCCAGGTCACAAAGTATAATATTAATTCCTAGCTCTCAAGTGAAGTCTTTCAGTTGGCACATTACAGTAAGTCTAAATTACTGGAAATATCCCCAGTCACTGGCAGATGATCAACCTCACTGAATCAGAAAAGAACAGAAATAATAACAGATTTGTCTGAAGCACTGCTTCAGGTTTAGAGGGAAATCTTTACTGATGGTTAGATGGAAAATATTTCACAGGATGTACCAAGAATCTGTTCAAACACAAAACCAGTAAGTGGATAAAAGAACCCCATAAAGAAACAGAGACTGTAGCTGGAAAAGAGAATTTGTAACAAGTCCTTGTTACAAATTCCCTCACACAGTAAAAGAAAAAAGAAACAGAAAATGACAATAGTCCTTCCTTACCAGGAGACACACTTCAAGAGCCCCAAGTGGATGACTGAAATTAGGAAGACTACCCCATACATTTTCTTTGTCCTCTGTACATACCCATGATAAACATTCGCTCATCTTTTCATGTGAAGAAAACACTATACAGTTTCTGCTGACATGTGAATTGGCAACACCACTATCAAGTTTGTTATTAAATCATTATTATTATTAAATAAGGGAAAGGAAAGCTGAGTGAACATAAACACTAAGATACCCAAGTCTGCTCAGAGACAGCCATGAAATGACTTAAGGGTCGGTGAAGATGCTACACAAGGGGGTAATCCAGTCTTGGCAGGGTGGGTCAGGATGGTATGAGATTAGATTACCACACACAGAGCAGGTATGATGGCATGTGCCTATAATTCCAGCACCGGGGAGGGGGAGGCAGAAGCAGGAATGATCTCAAGGTAGATGCCAGCTTTGGTTACCTAGTATGATCCCATCTCAAACAAAAACAAATTATAAATTGCTTATTTCAGGAATATTCTATTTGATACTTTCAGACAGAAACTGACCACAAGTACTAGGAACTACAGAAAGTGGAACCACAGATAAGAGAGAATATTGCAGAAACTGTGGGGTTTTTATTTGTTTTGTTTCTCAAGGCAGAGTTTCTATATGGCTGTCCTGGAATTTACTCTGTAGACCAGACTGGCCTTGAACTTAGAGATCCACCTGCCTCTGCCTCTCAAGTACAGGGATTAAAGGTGTGCCCAGCTCAGAAACTGTCTTTTAAACAGGATCTCTATGGAGCCCAGGCTGAACTCTGGTGATCTTCCTGCTTAAGAATTACCATATTTATAGGACTGATTTTATAACTCAGAGGTGAGGAAATGGGTGGAGTACGGAGAAACAAAGCTGGACACGAATGTGTATACTGGGTAAAGAAATACGCAGGGAGTGCCATCATGCTTTCTACACTTTACTGTGGGAGAGTCAAGCACATGCAAAAGGTCTTGTTTTGTTTTTCTTTTTTAGAGTAGCTGGGGCATTCCGGAGGCTTGGATCAGTCATCAGAGGCCGGAGACTCAAATTCAAACCAAACCAAAACAAAAACAGCAGCTGAGAGCCGAAGACGGATGCTGTTTGCCCACCATGTGCAAGGCCTCTAATATGATCCCTAGCATCAAGCAGACAGACAGACAACCCCAGGTGCTTTTTAATTAAACAGTCTCTGACTAGCATTTTGAAAATTTAGAAGCCAAGAAGCTAAGCATGGTGGTCCATGCCTATAAATCCCAGTGCTTTAAAGGCTGAAACCAGAGCTAGAGAGATGACTCAGTGGTTAAGAGCACTTGTTACTTTTGAGAGGATCCCAGTTTAGCTCACAAACCCACACAATGGCTCACAGCTGTCTCTAATTCTACTTTCCGGGGTCTCCATGGGCACTGCACATATGATGCATTTATATTAATATGGGCAACATACACATTATTCACAACAGTTAAGTAGGGAGGGGACCAATGTTCACATAATGGGGTTATTCAGCTCTAAAAAGGAACTGAAGTGTTTACAGTCTACAGTATGTTCGAACACTGAAGGCATTATACTAAATAAACGCAAGTAAACACAAAAGGCCATATATTGTATAATATCACTTATAAGAAATGTTGATTTGAGACAGGATCACCTTATAAAGCCCTGGCTGGCCTAAAGTTCACTATGTAAACCAGATTGGCCTTAAACTCAAAAAGATAAACCTGCCTTTTCATGTGTCATAATATCCTGTAAATTTATACAAAATCTTAATAGGTAAATCCTAGCCAGATGTGTTAATGTATTCCTTTATCTATAGTACCAGGAGGCAAAGGCAAACAGATCCTCAGTAACATGTGTTTATACTAACGTCTTCAAAATATGAAACCATGGCTTTCTCTAGGTGTTTTGTTTTTGACTCACTGTGCAGTTCAGGCTATTCTGAAACTCACTATAGCCTAATGACCTTATCCTACTGCCTCAGCCTCCCAAGTGCAAGGATTTCAAGTCAGCCTGGGCTACTTCTGTACCAAAAAGACATATGCACGCCTACAAGCGGGTGGGGGGGGGCAGAGAAAGGGAAAGAGAAATAATACTTAGGCCAAAAATAATGTTCCAAATTTAACAATTTATAGTAGATGATTTATGTTAAGAATGTGAAAACTAAAGTCCCTCCACCTTGAGGCCTGCTGAAATATGTAGATGACTTGTTATGAGCTGCAGGGGACCAACAAAGCTGTCTGAGAAGAACTAAACAGCTGCTGAGTACTCTGGGGGACCCGGACTACTGGGCGTCAGCAAAGAAGACTAAGATATGCCAACGAGTGTAGGGATATGTTTCAAATATAATAAAAACCAGTCTGGAATATCAGAGGACAGAGCCATCTCTTCCGGAAGTAGTCTAGAGAAGGATGCCCACATTCCCAAAACATGGATTATGGATGTTTGTGTTTGTTTACAGTGTTGTTTATAAATTGTTATAGATTGGGGGGGGAATATTAGATTTGGGATTCTTGTTTTAAAAAATGAAAAGGGGATATGTAGGGGGATTATGTTGTTACACTGTAAATAATTGTACTGCCTACTGGTTTAATAAAAACACTGATTGGTCAAAGGCAGATAGGAAGTGTGGGTGAGGCTACCAGACTAAAAAAAAATCTGGGAACAGGAAGAACAGAGCAGAAATGCCAGAGAAGCCAGAAGACGCAGAGGACAACTATGCTGCTCTGAGAAAAGGTATTGAGCCTGCAAGGCTGAACAGGATAAGAATCATGAGTTAGATTAAGGGTAAAGAGCTAGCAAGTTATATGCCTGGGCCCAAGGCCAGTCAGCCTACAATTAATATAAGAATCTGTATGTTTCAATGGGACTATGGGACTGTAGGCTGGAACTTCATACAACAAATGAGAGGTAATGTATCTGGGGTACCTACTGAAAAATGGGCAGCGATGACTCTCAGATACACAAAGAGACTGTCCTAAAAATTCCTAGCCCTAAGACAGCTAAGCAGATGCAAGAGTTACTGGGAACTGTGGGGTTCTGTTGCCTCTGAATCCCAGGTCTCTTGGAGGTTGCAAAACCTCTGTATGAGGCCACCAAGGGAGGGCAAGAATTGGAATGGACTGAGGAGAGACAGAAGGCCTGAAATGTCAGCTCTTAGAAGCCCCAGCCCTGGGGCTGCCAGATGTAGCCAAACCTTCACTCTATCTGTGGATGAAAAACAAGGTAGAGCTAAGGGAGTGCTTACCCAGAACACAGGCCCATGGAAAAGGCCTACTTATCAAAGAAACTGGACCCTATGGCAGCCCCGATGGTCTCCCTGCCGGTCAAGGACACTGATAAACTAACCCTTGACCAAAATCTGACAGTGGCTATCCCACATGCATTGGAAGGGGTGCTAAAGCAGCCACTAGACAGGCAGCTGAGTAATGTCCAGAAGACACATTCTCAGGCACTACTACTAAATCCTGCATGTATAACATTCCTTGTGCCAACTACCCTGAATCCAGCAACGCTACTGCTTGACCCGAATCTGGAAGTCCTGCTGCATGACTGTGCTGGCATTCTCACCCAAGTTCACGGAATAAGACTGGACCTGAGAGACCAGCCTCTCCCAGACGCTGAAGTGACCTGGTTTACCAATGGCAGCAGTTGCAATCCAGAGTGGTTGCAATCACGTGGGGGCTTCGACTATGGGACCTAAGGTAACCCAAGGCTTCATCCCCACATCCCCTGGAAACAGACATGGACGTTCACCTCTGAGAAGGGTGACCAAATTCTGTTAGCCTCAGCAGAGGTTCTCCAGGGCACTTGGTGGCTGGACCTCAGAATAGACTTATGTGACGTAGCCACTGGTACATGGGATGTTCCAGACAGAGACTTGGACAAGGGCCTCCCTGAAAGTGAAGGTCGGGAACACTGTGACTCACTACCCTGTCCCTCTGCAGGGATAGGGAAAGTGGGGGTGTTGGATAGGCTGTAGCCACCCGACCCTTCGAAGACACCTAAGAAATGTTCCTATCTATCTAGGCCCTGAGAGTGGGAGGGATCAATCAGAGTCTAACAGGTGTGGGGGAGCAGTTGACTTCTTTTGCAAAGAATGGGGTTGCAAGACATCCAGTAACACTTATTGGAGACCTAGCTCATCATGGGATCTCTTTAACAGTCACCAGAAACCACTCAGGCCCAGGGCTGGTACAAGAGTTTTGTAAAGGACACTCAGGAGCTTATACAGGTGTCAGCCCCAACCTAGTGGAGCTGTGGACAGGTCAGGAGAATGCATGAAGTACCGGTGCAACCCCCTTACCCTAAGGTCCACACAATAAGGGTGCAATGTTTCAGATTGGTTAAGAGGGAGAACATGGGGGCTCAAGCTCTATAAGGATAGTTATGACATTCCACCTCAGACTAAAAATCGAACCCAGTCAACAGCAACCTCTGGGCCCCTTAATGTGCTACTGGCCCTGCCTCCTAGGCCTAGTCTGTACCAGGGCCTCCAGGTGCCTACTAAAACTGATCAGCCTCAGATAATCACTCCCTCTTACTCCTCAAAGACAAGTATCCCAGTTACCCCGGTGGCTCACCAATAGAGACCTGCTCCTGGGCCTGGTAGCTAAGTCCTTTTCACTCTTGTTGCCTGCTGGTTATGCAATGATACCCAGCCCCTTTTCTATGAAGGGGTCACTGTACCAGAGACATTCAATATCAGTGCAGACCACAGCTAATGTAGATGGAGGTCTAGGCATTCACTGATCTTGTAGCAGGTCAGTGGACAAGGACACTGTGTGGGGTCCATTCCCAGCCAATACAGGCCACATTGTGGTAAGACAACTACCTTAGCCAACCTAACTGGCTACCTCCTGCTCCCTGCTGACATATGGTGGGCATGCTCCAGTAGCCTGACCCCCTGTGCTCACTCAGAAACTCAACTGGACAAGACTCTGCAGTCCTGCATCCTCGTAAGACTGGTGTCCCCCTTCCCCTGCCTCATATACCATTCAGACAAAGAGTTTAGCAGGTTAACAGAAAGAGGCCATAGAACCAAAAAAGATCCAGCAATGGCCTTAACCTTAAGCATCCTGCTAGGGGCAAGCCTTGCAGGAATAGGCACAGGCATTGCCTCACTTGTGACTCAGGCCCAGCACTATAATTCTCTGCCAGTCTATAGATGAAAACAAAGAAAATTAGCTCCATTTCCCACCTATGGGAATCTCTAGCCTCGCAGAAATAGTGTTGCAGAATCAAAAGGGTTGCTAGACCTCATTTTTTGAGAGACAAAGCACTAGGTGCAGTCCTGAGGGAAGAATGTTGTTTTTATGTAGACCACTCAGGTGTTATCAAAGACACCATGGCCAGCGTCAGGGAGGGCTGAACTAAAAGAGAGGAGAGGAGAGGCAGGGATGGTACTAGTACTCCAGATCAATGTGGCTCACAACTCTCCTTTCAAGCATGATGGGACCCCTCATTATTCTAATTCTTCTATTCACCCTTTGGGCCGTGCATCCTAAACAGACTAGTACAATTTATGA
The DNA here is from genome assembly GCA_033318265.1 of Phyllotis vaccarum. NCBI lineage: Eukaryota > Metazoa > Chordata > Mammalia > Rodentia > Cricetidae > Phyllotis > Phyllotis vaccarum. The sequence continues at coordinate 148,596,500 of JARWLC010000001.1, read as the reverse complement.
AGGCCAAGTTAGGGACAATTCAGCTCGTGGTGCAAAGAGCCCACTATACCCCAGTGGCTATGGGTGAATGAGTTTCTGAACAATGGTCCGTGAATGAACCAGTCACATAAATTCAGGGGGGAATGTGGAAACTAAAGTCCCTCACCTTAAGGCCTGGAGCTATTTTGGGAGGATATTCCCGCCTAGCTGGACTGCATCTCCTTTCCATCCTAAAACAACCAATTAGCCAGCAGCTGCCCACCTGTGATAGTAAAGAAAGTGATAGTAAAGAAACTTCCCCTGGGGCACTTCCCAGCCTGATAACGGCATTTCTATGGTCTCTGATCTTTGTTTTAAAAAGCCCTGCTCTTCTCCACTGGCACTGCTGTGTGACAGTCAGGAGCTGAGCTCAGCTGTACAGCTGTAATAAACCCTGCTTTGCATTTGCATTTGAAGAGTTGATGTGATTCTGGGGACCTTTCTGGGGGTGAGACTGTACAGAACAAGAATAGTTTCCACCAGTTGTGGTGGTGCACAACAGTAAGACTTGCTAAAGAAGGTGGAGGCAGGCGGATCATGAGTTTGAGGCCAGCCTGGGCTAGACATTTTTAAAGGGACTGGAGAGATAGCTCAGGGGTAAAGAGCACTGACTGCTCAATTCCCAGCACCCACATGGCAGCCCACAACTGTCTGTAACTCCAGTGCCAGGAGATCTGGCATCTTTACACATACATGCAGGCAAAACATCGGTGCACATTAGATAATTTTTTTTTTTAAAAAAAGTAGGGGTAGGAATATTAATAAACACCAACAAAAAGAATAGTTTCCACAGCCAGGTGTGATGGTGCATACCAATGCTTCAGAGGATGAGATGACAACAACAGTAACTAGTTCAAGGCCAGCATAAGCTTGACACACATCTGTCTCAAAATATAAAACAAAAAGTCAGGTTCATCCCTTTATTTACTTTCTCTGGTTTCTTTTGTAACCTTCTATGTGGGTAACTTCAGCCATTCTGATGTGGAGATCCCCCAGATGCAAATGATGTAAGTATACCATAGTATCTTGTCTATTATAAACATCTGTGCTTCAAAGTACAGTGAACACATGACTCAAGACAAAAATCAAGTGAGTCAGAAGCAACCACTAGAAATCAGAAACCAAAAAATTATACTCGTTTTACAAAAGTGCCTTCAAGCTTCTGTCAGCTTTGGGATTTCTCAAACTCTACCCTAAACGACTTGGGTGTGATCCTGGTAAGACAGATGTGTGACATTCACACTGTAGATGTGGAAGGTGAAAAAGCTACTCAAGCAACAGCAGCTCTCTGCCTTTTGTCTAGGAAAGACGACAATCTGGCAGAAGTGACAGATGCCGAGTTTAGGTAAAGATGGATGGCAATGCTTCACTCTCTAGAAATATTCTCCCCAACCATCTTCATATAAGCTGACTCCAACACATTAGATGTGTTCTGGAGTTTCCAGAACACCTTACAAGGAGCAGTTGGTATATGCATACAGAGAACATTAGTACTGAGGTTTGGAAAATGAGCAATTCTGAAGAACATTAAAGAACGGTGTTCCTGGGGCAGCAAGAGGGCCCAGTGGGTAAGGTGCTGGCTTACAGACTTGATAACCGGAGTTCCACCCCAGGAGTTCCAAAGCTATCCCCCGATGATGTCAAGGACACGTGTGCAACCATCATGGTGATTTGAATGAGAATGGCCCCCCATAGATACATCTACTCGAATACTGAGTCCCCAGTTGGTGGATTGGTTTGGGAAAGAAGGATTAAAGGTATAGCTTTGCTGGAGGAGTTGTTAGTAGAGGCAGCCTTTGAGGATTCAAATGCCCACACTATTCCCAGGTAGTTCTCTCATCCTGATGGTTGTATCTCTCCGCTATTGATCAGGTGTTATCTCTGCCTGTCGCCATGCTCCCTATCATAACGGCCATGGACTTTAACCCTCTGTGAAACTGTAAGCCCAAATAAATGCTTTCTCCCAGAAGTTGCCTTGCTCGTGGTCATTTGTCATAGCAGTAGGAAAAGTGAACTAAGACAGAAGCTGGTACACTGTAGACCAGGGTGAAGATGGTGTCAAATTAAAGGCCACCTGGGCCCTCAAAATGGCTCAGAAGGCAAAAGCTCTTAAGTCGACCCTGGTGTGAATTTGATCCCTGGTATCCACCAGGGATGGAAGTAAAGAATGAGCTCTTGCAAACTGTCCTCTGATTGCCAAATGTACGCATTACCCCTCCAAAAATGATAAGTAAAATGTAAGGCAAGCAAACAACAACAGAACCCCAGCAATACTCCTGCCTCTACCTCCCCACTGCTAGCATTACAGACATGAATCACCACACAGCTGACACAATGCTTTCAAATCTTCACGTTTGCTTACTCAACTCTTAAACTTTGGTTTCTTCATCAAATTGGAATAATCATGCTTAAGTCCAGTTTCATGGTTAACTCATGCGAAGTATTTATTAACAGCACCTATTTCTGGGACAGCAGCTCAGAAGGAAGTGTACTTAGCATGCAAGAGGGGCCCCTTGGATTTAATCCCCAAGCACCAAATACCAAAATAAAACAGTGCCTATAACAGAATGTTCAATACAATTTATATGCATATCTTTATTTTTATTATTATTACTATTATTGAGATGAGGTTTCATGAGATTGCTGAGGCCTGCCTGAAACTTGAAATTCTCCTGCTTTAACCTTCCAAGTAGTGGAGATTATAGACATATGCAAGGGCACCCAGGTATTATAACCACCTTATAATTATTAAATATGTTATTATGGAGCACTGCCCTCAGAGCATAAACAACCATTACTATCTTAATCAGAGCAAAATGATTACCCACAAAAGATTCTCAAAATTGGGCCTGTTGACCTTCCCAGATAGAATAGGGGATGGGGTGTCATTAGACTCTCATCTGAGATTCCACTCCAATTCCAGCCTAACCTCACTTGGTCTTGAGGTCTTCAGTGTAGAAAGTGAAAGTTAGAGGAAACCCTGACCAAAACAAAACAAAACAAAAAGTCCTATCAAGAATGATAAATAATTAAGGTAAAAGCTAAGTTATTTAATCACTTAATTTACTTTAATTTGACCTGAACCTGGAGCACAGTAAGAAGTGTTTTTCCTGTTTGTTATTATCTACTTCAACCTGTTCTTTCTCATTAAGAGAACAAATAACAAGTGATCAGTGGATACCTTGGACATCAACTTTGCTAATGATAGAAATACCAACATTTCTTAGTTTCCTATGAAATAGCTGAAGTTTGGATTTCAAAGTACTTAAGTTAGCTGGGCATGGTGGCGCACATCTTTAATCTCAACAACTGGGAGGCAAAGGCAGGCTAGAGTTTCAGGCCAGCCTGGGCTATGTCTTCTTTTGTTTGTTTGTTTGCTTTAGCAAATGAGGCCTCACAGATTTTAAGCTTAGTATTTTCCAAGAGTAAAGAACACTAGAAGGGTCCGTTTTACCTGGCTATGGCTGGACTTTCAGCATTTCACCTGAACATCTCAGGAGGCAACAGGACAGATGAAGTTATTTCAATGCTTAAAATATCTTGCAGTAAGAAACTACACTATTTTCAAAAGGCCAAGAACATGCTGTCAGTTTCTAAACTCTCCTGCAGTCACCATCCCTGCCTCCATTCAAACCCACCCAGATGACAAATGGCAGAAGGAAAAGTTCTCTTTTTCTCAACTCTGATGTCTTTCGCTTTCTCTGCCACCAGTTTGCTTTTCCTAATAGAGCAGCGACTAAGAATTCAGGAAGAAGGAAAGAAGTGTAACAGTACTTTAAGATCCTTTCGTCACTAAAACCACTTCGAGCCCAAATCGGGGGAGGGGGGGAAGAGATCGTCCTTTGACCCTGTAAGGTAAGGTAAGGAGAGACTTTCTTAGATAGTAAAGTCTGCAATGCCACGAGCCTCAGGGTCATTCTTCTAACAACTATCTCAGAACTATGTGCTCATTAGGGCCACCAGGCAATCTGTTAATACCAAAGAGCAACACCGCGAAGCTGGAGGTGAGAGACGCGGAGTCCAGGGCACCACCATCGCGCCTCCCTTCCTGTGCTGGACTCGAACAGGTCGCCAAAGCCTGGCGTCCCTGTTCTCCGAGAACTGGCCGGAGTTCCCTTCTCCCCTCAAGGCCGACCCACTAAAATTCACCATCACCACATCCTCTTTCTCCTCACGATATCACCGTATCCTTCCCGCTGACCAGCTCTTTCAACCACTTTTCAGAAGACTTACCGAGCTGAGCTGCTCCCGCCACTCCTCTCCAGCCCCGACGGATCAGACACTCCTAGATAGGAACCGGTGCGAGCTCCAGCGCATGCGCCGCCCCCCCATCCCCGACTTGTGCGCCTGCGCACTCACCGGTCGCCGCGGGTCAGACACACCTCTACAGCTGGAGCCAATCACCGAGCGGGGGTGGGGTTAAATTTCCTGCCACGCAAGCAGAGAGCCTGGGAACCCACCCGTTACCCGAGCGATTCCCTCCCGCCCCAAGGTGGGAGAAGTTCATGTAATCACCCTTACTAAGGGCAACTGTGTGCGGGACATCTTAGCGTTAGAACGCAGAGAAAAAGTTGGATGGCTGCTGAAGCCTACAGCGTGTTTTGATCCATCTAAACCGGGGAAATAGATGCGTAAACACATTATAGCGAACAGAATACGGTGCACAGGAATTCCAAGTTGCCATCGGTCCACAATGAACAAAACTTATTTTGAGGACTGCCTGTACGGTTGCTGTAGGAAGTTACTCTTAGAATCACGAAGGAGAAGTAGGAGGTCCTCCGGAAATCAAGGAAATAAAGAGTTTTCCAGGTTGCGGGAAAAACGGCTGCCAAGAACAACGCGGCGCCTTCTGGGAGTTTCTTGAGGTTCATTCTTGTTAGAAGTTTAAGTGTTCACCTCCTTAGTCAAGAGAAAAATGAAGGCGTGGTAGCTCACACCGTATAGTCCCCAGGCTATCTTGGAGGCTGAGGTTGGAAGATCACCTGACCTTCGAAGTGTAAAGCTAGACTGACGACATACTGAGATCTTATTACAACACCAGAGGAGGAAGAAGGCACAGGGGCTATCTGTGGGTAAGGAAGGAAGGTAGAGCACTTGCCTAGCACTCAGAGGCTTACTCCTGAATCCATTGCCAGCAGAGCTGGGAATCAAGCTAGGGAGAGAGCCAGAAGTTTAAAGGTCTTGCAAATTATGGAATAATGAACCTAGGATTCATGTTATGGCCAAGAATTTTTCCAATCACCTCTAGAAGTAAATACCTAAAATTCTGGCAATCTAGGGAATAAAAGCTACTTCAAAGAAATAGCATCTTCCTAAGAGATAAAAGATGAAGCCTGAGAAATGTCTTTTGAATTTAATAACACAGGGGGAGGGTGATAATTGACACTATCAATACTGCAATATTTGAAACGGGGAGAGAAATCAGGACAGATTATAAAATGCTTTTGAAAACTTTGGCCTTGTCAGAGAAAAGGAAGGGATGATTGTGTTTTGTTCATGTTAGAATTAAGACAGGAAAACTTGAGTATGGAAGAAAAACGATTGAATTTTTAAAAGGGTGTCTGTGATAATCTAAAGATTTTGAGAGGGTTAGGGCTGAAGTACTCAAACCACTGATGGAAGTACTCAGGCAGCCAAAGCACTGGGATCTTTGTGAGTTTGAGGCCAGCCTAGTCTTCATAATTATAGGTCATCCAGGACTATATAGTAATACCTTGTCTTAAAAATAAATAATTAAAATCATGGGCTGGAGAGACAGTTGTTCTTCCGAAGGACATAAATTCAGTTTCCAACCACCACCTGGCAGCACACAACTGTAATTCCAGTTCCAGGGAATCCAAACCCTCCTCTGGCCTCCATAGGCACCAGACACAAGGATGGTACACAGATATTCATGAAAGCTAAACACCCATATATGTGAAATTTAAATAATTTTTTAAAAATCAAGTTGATAGACCCAGAATAGTGGCATAAACCTGTAATCTCAGCATGAGACAGTGGATCAGCATACAAACTCATCACTATGATTTTGAGGCCAGCATTAGCTACCTGAGACCCTGTGTCAAACAATAAAACCCAAAGGACTGAGGCTGGCAAGATGGTTCATCAGGTAAAGGCAGCTGCCAGCAAGTCTGAGGACCTGATTTCCATCCCTGGGGCCGGCACAGATGCAAATCCTCTGGTTTCTCTATATGTGCACCAGATGGTAAGAATGTTGCTCCAAACAGACACAAATAGATTTAAAAATAAGTGACCCTAGAGACTGACATGAAAGGAACATTCATGGGAGACCAGCCCACAGAGTTGGGGAAGGGAGGAATATCCTCAATTATAATGACAAAATGTATCTGGAGTGTTTAGAAACAAGAAGTTAAGTTTTCTGAGAAGTCAGAGTCAGAGCCTCGGCTGATTAGAAAGGTGGTTGCATGTTTACGGAAATCAAGGAGCTTGGAGGCCTGGCTGTAAAATGGGATAAACTGAGTTGGCCGGAGAAAAGGAGGACTGATAAGCCCTCTAAACTGCTTATAGAAATGAACTCAGCACTTTCTGTTCTGTTACTCTTTCTCAAATCACTTCTTAAGGGCGGGGAGGAAGAATTCACGGCTGAATTCATTTACAGTTGGGATGGTCATGGTAGTTCTCAGCTAGGGGCAATTTTTGCCTTCCAGGGGACATTGAGTAGAGTCTGGAGAGTTGGGGAAGCATTATCTTAGAATGCACCAGCCAGCAACTGATAATTATCTGCTCTAAAATGTTAATGTTTTGAAGTTGTGAAATACTGATCTAGGGTTATTTTGGTCCTCACATATATTGGCTTTCTCTTGGACTATGACCCTGAATTTACAGAGCAAAGCAGATCTGTAGCATACATGATTTTCAGGGGAAGTAGAATGAGCAGCTCAGCAGACCTTGAATGCTTCAAGGACTTGTGATGTCACAAACACACAATTGGAAGAATTCCCCATACCTTTAGAGGGAATCTGGATTTGCACATAAATGAAGGTAGTTGTTTGAGGCTTTGACAGTTTTCTTCCTTCCTCCCTCCCTCCCTTCCTTCCTTCCTTCCTTCCTTCCTTCCTTCCTTCCTTCCTTCCTTCCTTCCTGTGTGTGTGTGGTTTTTCAAAACAGGGTTTCTCTGTGTAGCCTTGACTGTCCTGGAACTCACTCTGTAGACCAGGCTGGCCTCCAACTATAAAGATCCCACCCTCCCTACCCCCCCACCCCCGGCCTCCCAAGTGCTGGGATTAAAGGTGTGCACCTCCACTATCAGCTGATAGTTTTCTTAAACAGAGTTGTTATTGTGGTTTCAATCATATATAAGTAGCACTGCTCATTATCATCTGCAATGTAACTTGTTTATTATAGTAGTATAACAGGATCCCAAGAGAGCAGGGGTGCTCACAATTTAATAATAAATCAAACATCCTAATTTCAACCCTAAAAACTGACATTCCAACAAGACATCACTATACCTAAAGTCAAAAATTATCTGTTGCCTTTAATGCCAGCTAATCCCAGCATTTGGATTAGCAGACAGATTTCCGAGTTTTAGGCCAGCCTGGTATACAAAGTTCCAGGACAGGCAGGGACACACAGAAAAACCTTGTCTCGAAAAACAAAACAAACGAAAATACATGATTATTGGGCTAATATTTAAATTTAGTTCTGTTTTTGTTGAGATAGAGTTTTACCTTGTAGCCCACGAACTATGTAGCCCTGGCTAGCCTTGAACTCACGTTAACCCTCCTCTTTCAACCCCCAGAATATGGGGTGAGCTACCATATCTAACTCGGGGTCTAGCTCTATCTGTTCAAAAGTTTCACGAGGAAGGAATAGTTTTGAAATTTAGTTAAGACAGCTTCACAGCTTATGGTGGAGGGCTTAGAAGGGGGGTCGGACAGAAAGGGCTAAGAGGCCGGGGGAAGGGAGATGAAGCGGACAGGTTTGTGCCAAGGGACTTACCTCAGTTCTTAAGGCGTTTTGAGTAAGGCCTCTTGCCGGGTGTCCGTTGTTCACTTCTTCCGTTCAAATAAAGCTATCTGGTTGAAAGGGACGGATGGGGTGGGGGGAGAGGGAGCGCGCCGTGCTGCGTGCGCTTGCGCGCTGGCGGCGGCGGCGGCGGCGGCGGCGGCGTCAGTGCCCGGCGGGGTGCGGGTCCCAGGCCGCCGCCGCACGGCAGGCTTAGGGGGCCTCTGGGAGCTCCCTCGCCGGGCCTTCGGCGGCCTGATGGCGTAGGAAGGACGGCTTGTGAGTGTGAGTATTGGAGGGCACGGCCTGGTTGGGGTGTATCAGAGGCCAAGGATCGAATGATGTGCCCCTGGGGCAGGTGGTGGGGCTGCGCTTGCACTCAAGTCACGCTACGGTGCCTCTTCTGACCCGCGTGGGTTTAGAGTTTACCGACGAGCAGTGCACCTGGTTTCACGGTACAGACTCCCACTTGGGCGGTCCGATTCTGCTCGCAGCCCCTAAGGCTCGACGCGTGGCTCCAGGTCTTTGACCTCTAGGACAGGCCCCGACCTCTGTCGGCCTGGGGACTAAAAGGAATCTCAGCCTTAGTCTAGTGTTTAAGGGCTGTAGGTTTCAGCCCGGGATCATCTCTCCGCCTCTCAAGACGGACAATCTCGCCTCCTTTTTTCTGCTTTTGAGGTCTCTGCTTTTGGGAGGAGGCTTAGTAATGTACTAGCAGCTAGTGGAACGCCATGTGTCCATTTAATGTTTAGTACAATTTCGGTGCATAATTGTGAAGAGGAGATGGCTTTCACCTCCTCCCACTTAAGTCTGTTCAGTGTAGTCATCTTTTAAAGTAAAATAAGAATAAAATTAGGGGGAGTTCGAGATTTCAGTGTTTTGTACGTTGTTTTGTTTGTTTTTTTTTTAACAACTTGGAATCAGATAAGGAAGTTCTTCTCTTAGATTAGAGCTGTAGCTACCATTAATGGTTTTTATTGAGGCGATCCAACAAGATACAGACACCTTTTAATACTAAATAAGAGCCAATTCCTGTTCTAAAGTCCAAAAATGTAACTCTCTTTGGAGCTTTTCTCAAGTTTGGCTAAGAATGGATGAGTGGAAAATCAGATTCAGCTAGGGTTTACTTAGCACTATGCCTGTACCCCAGAACATCCAGGTGTGGCTCAGAAATTTAATGCCATAGTAGATGAGTTGTGGCAGAGCTTTTCAGGTTGCTGAGATGCTGATGGTGATTTGCTTGAGTGCCATTCGTGGACCACTGAATTTCCTCTAAGGTGATAGCAAAGCTCATCTTTTTCTGTTACATTAGATGTTCTAAGTGCTCCTGTTTGGAAATCCAATTGAAGTTAATAGACAGAAGGTGCAAGTGAGAATTTGTTGTTCAATGGTTCCAGAGTTTCAGTTTCAAAACATCTGTCAGATTTTTTTTTTTTTGCAAGCTAAGCAAGCAGTTTGCTACTGAGGCACATCATACCCTAAGCTTTTTCATGTTTTTTTTTGTATTATTATTATTACAAAAAAGTGTTACAACCAGAAAAATATAAGATCAGATTAATTTTTTTATCTTTAAAAAATTTTTTTTGTATGCATGTTTAGTCTGTATATATGTCTGTGTACCTACCACATTTGTGCCCAGAGCCTGCAGAAGACAGAAGAAGGCATCAGATCCCCTGAAACTGTAGTTACAGATGATTGTGAGCCACCCTGTAGGTACTGGGAAAATATCCTAGGTCATTCACAAGGGCCGCAAGTGCTCTTAACCCCTCCAGCCTGTCACTTGGATTTTAATGTCACTAAAATTTGCTTCTTTTGTCCTTAGTTTTGTGAAGCTTGAAACCGAATTTAGGGCCTCACTTTGCTGAGCGAGTAATGCCACCAGCAGACTGTATTTCCAGTTCTGTATTTTATCCTGATCTATATTACTCAAAACTCAAGTTTTTGGTATGGGTTTTTGTTGTTGTGGTTGAGGTAGGGTTTATGAAGCTAAGGCTGGCCTCAGCTAAGTAATGAGACAGTCTTGATTCTCCAATCCTTATATACTTCCCAACTGCTGAAATTACAAGTGAGCACCACCATACCTATCTTGCCTATTTTTTTTTGTTGTTGTTGTTTTTGAAACATTTGGGTTGCTGGGTGGTAGTGGTGCACACCTTTAATCTCAGCGCTGGGAAGGCAGAGGCAGACACATCTCTTGAATTCATGGTCTACAGAGCAAGTTCCCCAGACAGACAAGGCTACACATAAAAACCAAACCAAAGTTTGTGTGTGTGAGGGGGGTGTTCTAGATCTTGAAGCAGTAAGATGAATACATACAAGGCAAATGCTCTTATCACTGAAAGACTTTCTCCACTTCTTCTCTTCTCCGTTTGAGACGTGGGTGGGTCTCTCTGCCTTGCTGAGTCCGGTCTTGACTTTCATTCTTTGCCTCACGAGTAACTAGGACCTCAGTAGCTTGCCACCAGCAAGTGATATTTGACTCAATCTTTAAAGGTTACATGTTGCGTTTGGCTAATATGTATCTTGAAATCTCTTTTAGCAACAGTTTCTTTTCTTGCTTCTTCACCCTTGATTTGTTGAAGAGACCTGGATGGTTGTGTCGATAAAGCTAGTAATTCAGGCTTCTGACAAACAATCTGGATGTTAGATTTTGGATGCTGTCCACCATTCTGTCTGCTGTCGTTTTCCCACTGTCAGTGATGCCGAGATTGACTAGGGTTTAGTGGTGAATTCAGCCTTCATGGTTGCCATTGTTTTTTGTTTAAATAGTTTTTAGCACTGTAGCCTTGGCTGACCTGAAGTCAGTAGGTAGACCAGTCTGGCCTTGACCTTGTAGCAATTCTCTGCAGCACTGCCTCCATTGTTAAATCATATGTCTCCCTTTGAAGTGGTTTATCAGCTCTTTTGTGCCTTTAAAACAAATACCTCATATTTCATATTCAAAATGTAATTGGTTGTGGTAATATATCATTATTATTATTATTATTTGTGCTCTAAAAAAGATTGCCTGAAGATCAGAGAGCAGAGTCAGCCATAGAATTAGCCACAGAGGTCAGGCAGTGGTGGCTCACACCTTTAATCCCAGCACTAGGAAGGTTAGATAGGAAGTGATATGGCTGGGCAGAGAGAGGTGGGAGGAGACAGGAGCTCCGTCCTTGCCTCCCTTTTCCTTTTCTGCTGAGGACTCAGAGACATTCAGTCTGAGGATTCTTGGAAACAGGATCTTCCCCTTTCAGCCTGAGGATTCAGTAGTGGTGAGAAGATTCTCTCCTGGCTTATTCCTGTCCTTCTCCGATCTTTACCCCAATGTCTGGCTCCATGTTTTTATTAAGACCAATTAGGATTTATGCAACAATCGATTATCTTTAAAAAAGCAAAGCTCATGATAAGAAATTATTATTTTTAATCTTTTTACATTTACTGGGGGGAAGTGTGTGCTTGTGTGTACATCCTGTGGTACATGTGTGGAGGACAGAGGGCTACTTGATTCTCTCCTTGGTCCATGTTGGTTTTGCCTACCATACTCAGATCATAAGAGACTTGTCAGCCAGCACCTCTATCCACTGAGCCATCTCTTCACCAGACCAATACTTTGTTGTTATTGTTTTTTAACTGAACCTATGATAACTTGTTATTTAAAATGTTTCCTGTAAGATATTTTTTAAACATATTTTCTCTTCCCTCACTCCTCCCAGAGTCTCCCCACGTTCCTACCCACCCAACTTCATGTTATTTCTCTTCAGTAATAAATAAATGGATAAATAAAGTAAAAAAAAAAAAAAAAACCCTAGCAGGAAAGAAAATCTAATAAGATTAAACACACACAGAGAGAGTTCATTTTGTTTTTCCAACTTCCCCTGGGTGTGTGTCTTGCTCTGGAATGTGGTTGCTGTACATAGTGATGTGAGAATTTTTTTATGTCACTGTGCTCCATCTCCAGTCCACTATTCCTTTTATTTGTTTGTTTGTTTGTTTGGCAGGGTCTTCTGATATATTGTGTATCTAAAGTTTTCCTGAAAATCAGAAGAGGAGTCAGCTACAGATTTTTAGCCATGAAGGTCAGAGAGTAGTGACCCACTCCCTAGTACTCTGGAGGCAGAGGTAAGAGGTCTGGATGGATCTCTAAGTTAAAGGCCAAACAGCCAGGCCTTGTTGGAACACATCTTTAATCTAGCATTTGAGATCCCAAACCTCTGCTCCCAGTGCTTGAGAAACAGACTGGCCTTTAATCCCAGCACTAGGAACATTGAATCAGGAAGTGAGATAACTGGGCAGGAGGAAGCCTGGACTTCCCTTCCCGCTGAGGACTCAGGCATCAGTCTGAGGATTTGTGAGGAATGGCTAGGTGAAAAGTGGCTATGGCTTGTTCCCCCATCTCTCTGATCATTCAGCTTTCCCTCAATATCTGGCTCTAGGTTTTTATTATAAGACCAAATAAAATTCATACAATAGGATCTCACTATGTTTCTCAGGTTGGCCTCAAATTTACTGTCTAGACCAAGCTGGTATTGAACTCACAGAGATTCACCTGTCTCCCTCATTTTGGATCACTGTATTCTCTCTCTCTCTCTCTCATTTTATTTTATTTTATTTTATTTTATTTTTGGTTTTTCAAGATAGGATTTCCCTATGTAACAGTCGTGGCTGTCCTGGCACTCTGTAGACCAGGCTGGCCTTGAACTGAGAGACCCACCTGCCTCTGCCTCCCTGGGATCAAAGGCTGGGATTAAAGCTTGCTCCTCCACTGCCTGGCCCACTGTTCCCTTTTTATAATGAAGAGAATTAAAGTTCGAAATTAACTTTAATTAGAATAAGCCCATGTATGTTTCAAATTTAATAAAAACAGTCGGAGATATCAGAGGGATCTACCCACAGTCAGTCTAGGAGGTTCAGACAGTGGTAATTCACACCTTTAATCCCAGCAGATCTGAGTTTGAGGCCAGTTTCATTTACAGAGGGAGATCCAGGCTCCCAGGCAGGCAGTGGTGGTGCCATGCCTTTAATCTTAACCTGGATGTGAAACAGCTGGGCAAAGAGTATTTAAGGCAGGTGTTGAAAGACAGGAAGCAGTAGAAGCCAGGAGGAGCAGGAGCGATGCTGAGGAAGCTGGAAGACAGCTGGGTGAGATTTGACTGTGGTGTTTCCTCTCTGTGATATCTCAGACTGGTTTTTTATTAAATTTGACACATATCCCCACACCCATGAGGAATTGTCCAAATCCAGAGTCTGCTTTTTCCTGCTGTACTTTAACTGGGAAGTGCGTGTGAGTTGTTGGTCTATGGTACTTGTGCTTTCTTGTTTGACAGAGTCTTGCTATGTGTGTCACACAGCTAGCCTCAAACCTGGACCCTCATGCCTCAGCCTCCCTGCTGCTGGGATTACTAGTGTGTGTCACCTAGCTTATTTTAAGATGATCATACATTTTAAACTTTTTAATTTTACTTATGTATGTACATACGTGTGCCATAGTGCATGTCAGAGGACAGCCTGAGGGAGCTGGGTTTTTCTTCTATTTTGTGGAGTCCCAGAGATTGAATTCAGGGCATCAGGTTTGGCAACAAGTGCCTTTACCCACTGAGCTGTCTCACCAACCCCTTTGTACTCAGAAAGGTCATCAAGGGTTAGTTACTATGGTAGTTTGTAAAATCATATAAATAGCAAGTGCAATTCATGGAATTTTAATCAGTAATACAGTCAGTATCAGTCTTGTTTCTATAGTTGCTGCATTCATAATTTTATGTTTTCTAATAAAGTCATGTCCAAGAATTTATATATTAAAGTACATTATTTCATAGCAAGTCACATTTATATTTCTCTTTTTATTTTAATTAGCATATTACATTGATGTTTTAATGTGCTGGTGGGCGTTCTGGTGGCTGAATAAGAATGAAGGGACAGAGGCTGTCTCTGGTTCTAGGTAGCACTTGTCCCTGAAGGTATCAGACTTCACATTCTTCCTGCTGTCGCTGGGCCGTGGAGAGGTGAAATCCTTTCCTCCACTTCTTCAACACGGACTGACTCCAGCACTGTGGCAGTGCCAGCTTGGAACGGCTCCTTCATTTGAATGCTTTGTCACCTGGGAGTGGAGCTTCTGACTGGACTAGGGGTGTGTCACCACTGAGTATGGGCTTTAGGGTTTCAAAAACCCTACCTAGGTCCAGTCTCCTGAGATCTGGTGTGCGCTCGCTTGCGCTCTCTCTCTCTCTCTCTCTCTCTCTCTCTCTCTCTCTCTCTCTCTCTCTCTCGCTCTCTCTCTCTTTACCTCTCTCTCTCTCTCTGCCTCTCTCTCTCTCTGCCTCTCTGGTTCTGGATCAAGATTTAGCTCTTAGCTACTTCTCCAGCACCACACCAGCTTGCTGTCATGCTCCTACCATAATGATAATGGACTAAGCCCCTGAAATTGCAAGAAGCCTCTAAGTGTTTTCTTTTATAAGAGTTGCCTTGGTCATGGTGTCTCTTAACAGTAATAGAGCAATGACTTAAGGCAGAAATATAGATTTCAATTCATTCTAGGAAGGATGAGGAGACATGGGAGATAGTTACAATAAAAAGTGGGTAAAAGTTCTCTGTTACATGTTCAGGGTAAAGCTTTGGGCCTGCTGATTCAGGCAAGCCCCCTATTACTGAGCTGCTTCCTCAGGCCACATTATTTTATTTTTGCAGTGCTAAGGATCAAAACCAGAATTTGGTGCATAGTAGGCAAACAAGCACTTCACCACTAAGTTAAATTCGTAACCTCAAAAAATATTTTCTTCTGATTCAAATAGCATCATTCATAGAGTAGAGAGGACAAAGATCTGCGCTCGTCCATATTAGCTGAGCATCCAGGGGAAAATAGGCAAAAGGTTTAAAGGAAGTAAAAGGCAATTTCCCCATTATATAAAGACATCTGTTTCAACCCAAATGGCAGGATGTGTAGCACATCTGTCAGAGTTACCACCTCTCCATGTAAAATTGTTGGAAGCTTTTAAAAAAAAAAAAAAAAACCTTTATTAGTTTTAAGTTTATGGGTATTTTGCCTTCATATGTTTGTACCACGTGCATGCATCCCTGGCACACACAGAGGCCAGAAGAGGGTTTCAGATCCCTTGTAGCTGGAGTTACAGACCCTTGTGAGCTCTCATGAGGGTGCTGGGAGCTGAACCCAGGTGCTCTCAAAGAATGGTTGGTGCTTTCAGCTCTCCTAACTACTGAGCCTCTGTTCAGCCCTAGAAGTTTTCTGGTTTTTGTTTTTTCCATTATGTTTATGTATGAGTATGGACAAGCACTTGTGAGTACAGATGCCTGTGGTAGCCAAAGGTGTTGCAGGTGATTTGTGAGGTGCTTGACATGGCTGCAAGGATGGGTCTTCTGCAAGTGGACCATCTCTCCAGCTATGATGAGAACCTTTGGTCAGTGACCACTGCTTCAGAAGCTGCTGTCAGCTTCAGAATCTGGGGGTCCCTCGTCCACTCCGAGACATTTTAATACAACCACCCTTCCTTAGATTAGGTTAGACCTCAGTCTGCGTGAACCAGGAAAATACTGTAAATTATCCACTGGTCCCCATGGCCCCTAGGATACATCATAACATATATTGACCAGGGCTTGGGGAGCCAGGTGTGGTGGCACACCTCTGTAATCCCAAGTAGGGACAAGAGGATTAGGAGTCCAGACCAGTTTGGGTGATGTAGAAAGACCCTATCTCAAAAAAGAAAACAAAAACCACAAAAGTCACCTATAGTTTGTACATTGTCAGACCCTTTAGGGAAATGCTTCATCTTTGGAGATGGAGCTCAGGGCAGAGCATGTGCCCTGGCATTCGTGAGGTATGGGTGTTGAAAACAAAAGGAAAGCCAGGTGTGTTTGGGTGCTCTTGGAGATGAGGTCCACAGTAGACCCCATGTCCACTCTATTCCACGTGATGCTACAGGCTGAGGTTATTCTTGTCCTGACTGGTTGAATTGACATTGGTCAGTAATTTGTAAAAGATTGGTGAGGGGGATAGTACTTACTACTTTTACAGAGGGTCCAAATTTAGTTCCCAGCACCCACATCAGATGGCTGTAGAGAATCTGACATCTTTGGACTCCACCAATATTTGCACTCACATGCACCTACCCTCACACAGCACAAATATGCGTAGTTAAAAATATTTTAAAAGATCAGTTATTGGGGCAAACATAATTGTAAATATATTTGTACATGTTATCAGTTTCAAAATAATTATATTAAATTATAATTGGAAGAAATAAACATCATTTAAACATCTTAATGTTCTTCTTTGGGTATTTGTGTCTGAGTGCTTACTCATGGGTAGTGCTGTGAGCAAGTAGAGATCATTAGACATCTTTTCCATGTTCTTGTCTTTCTACCCTGTTTGAGATGGGTTCTCTATCTGGCCTGCAGACTTCTGGAGACTGTCCTGCCTCTGCCTCTTGTCTCCCTGTAGGGCACCCTGCATACTAAAATGTTTCTTAGCTAGAGACCATATAATTTTTTTTATTGAAAACCACTCTGCAAAGTGAGGCCCTTCCCCTTCCCCCCACCCCAAGAGTCAGTCAGCCCCGGGTAGAGACAAAATTTTGTTCTGTGGCTTCCCAATTGTCCTGTCTTACCAGAAATCCATTAGTTTCTCTCAGGGTTAAAGTTAAGACATGGGAAATTACCTGTAGGATTCAAGAAAGGAGTTTTAGCCTAATTACTGCTCCTCACCTAGCTGTCATGCCCCTCCCCCCCCACCGTTAAAATCTTTATTGTTTTACAGCATATTGTCATTTGGAGTCTGCATTCACTTATGAAAGTTCACTTATTAAAGTTTCTTCAGTTCTGAATACTAAAAGATACAGTATATAAAGGTCTGTCTTTTGTGAGGTTAGAAAGGTCAGACCTGCCATCATCTTAGACTGTCTTAATACAATTGGATGACTTTTAAATACAGTTCTTGACACTAATGGGTGTTTTCACTTGAGTCACATGATAAACATTTGGGGGATGTTCTGATATTGATGTCTGAAGTGGACTCCAGTGTTAGGTAGCTCAGGCTAGCCTTGAACTTGGCCTACGGGCTATAGATACAGTGTGTATCACAGTGCCTGCTTCTGAAATCTCTCAAGATTCTTAGAGTAGCTACTTCCTTTTATTAGTAAACTATATGGATGATTGTAAGGGGCTTGTCCCAATACTGAGAGCAGGATTGGAGGCAGGAACTGAAATCAGTATGTTAGGTAAGAGGAGAAACAAATCAGCAGGCATGGCAAAGCACTTTGGAATTTTCTGTGAAATGGGAAGCCACAGGAAAGAGCCTAGACAAAGAAATAGCATAGGCTCTAAGTATGTGGAAGTTGTTGAGAAATGTTGATGTATTTAAGTTTGACTGACAGCATCTGCAAGGACATGAAAGGGTGAGGAGTGACAATCAGAAGTTTGTGTGTGTGTGTGTGTCTCCGTCGTCCGTGTCCGTGTACCCCCCCCCCCCATCCCTGTGTAGCCCTGCCTCCTAGAATTTGCTCTGTAGAGCAGGCTGGACACAAACTGGCAAGATCCACCTGCCTCTGCTGGGGTTAAAGGCGTGGGCCAGCTGTTTGTTTTTTAAGCCTTGGTACCTGGAAAGCTGGAATTTATATTTATTGAAATTGAAAGATTGAGGGAGTGGCAGAGTGAAAAGTGAATTAAAGGTGATATCTGGAAAGGTTACTAAATGTTACTTCCTTATTACAGGTTGGCATTGAATGCTTCAGATCTGGTCACTATGGTCCGAGAACGAAAATGCATATTGTGCCACATTGTGTACAGCTCAAAAAAGGTAAAAAAAGAGAGAGTACCTGTACTTTATGGCCAGTTAGTTTTTAAAGACATCTTAAGAATAGTTATCACTTGATATTTACAAATTTGTTGTTAAAATTTTATTTTTTGTTTTGCTATGTGATCCCAGAGCACTCCCTGTGTACCCTGACCTCAAACTGTGACAATCCACCTGCCTCTGCCTCCCAAACTCAGGAATTACAGACATGCTGTCACACTACGCACTCTTTGAATGTTAGTCAAGCGTTCTACTGGCTAAGGTGTAATTCGTTCCTGGCCCTGGGTGGCTAAAAATATTTTAACAGCATCTTATTTGTGCTTTTCTCCCTAAATCAGTCTCATTCCAGGAATATTTTTTTCATTACCATTTCAAAAAGCCAGTAACTGTATATTAACCTCTACCCGGAATTTAGAGTGCTCAAGGCTAAATGATATAGAGAACTTTAGTTAGCAATCAGTTACAGAGAAAATATCTAACAATTTAAGGTAACTGAGATTTTATGGCTTTCTGAAATTTTGTTTTGTGTTGTCTACCCCAGGGACTCCATGTGTACTAGGCAAACACTCTACCTCTTGAGTTATGCCCTCAGTCTACAAATCATGTACTTTTTGGTTCACAGATGCTTAATAAGTACTGTGTTTATTATATGCATTCCCTTTTTTTTTTTTTTTTTTTTTTTTTTTTTTTTGGTATGTCTAGGTTTAAGAAAAGAAGTACAGTAAAGCCAGGTGTCGTAGTGTATACTTATAATTCCAGTACTTGGGAACAGAGGCAGGAGGATCAAGAGTTTGAGGCCAGCCATGGAGACAATATCAAACAGACGAGGTATTAACCTCCTGAATGCCCGCAAGGTGGAGCAAATAGGGAAAAGGGGAGGGGGAACAAACAACCCAAATGTGTGAGGTGTATGCATTGTGTGTGGAAGTGGAAGTGAGGTTTCAGGTGCCCTGGCATGAAGTGCCCGAGGATGCCAAAAGATGGCACCAGATCCTCTGGGACTGGAGTTACAGATGGTTATGAGCTGCTCCCCTGTGTGTGCCTGGAAGAGTTGCCAGTGTTTTTAGCCACTGAACCATCTCTCCAGCTCCAAGAGAGAGGTGTAAATGAAGGTTTCTCTCCTGCCCTCCAGTTCCCAAATAACCACTCAGCCTTATATTAATTATAACTTTTTGGCCAATGGCTCAGGCTTATTACTAGCTAGCTCTCCCATTTAAATTAGCCCAGTCTATTAATCTTTGTATGGCTACATTGCCTGTGGCTTGCTGGTTGCTCTGGCATCTTGCTCCTTGGGCAACTGCTGGTGTCTCTCTGCCTCTGCCTTTTCTTTCCCAGAATTCTAGTCTGGTCACTCCACCTATATACTTCCTGCTAGACCACTGACTAGTCAGTGTTTTACTAAACCAATTTGAGTAGCAAACCTTTACAGTGTATAAGGGCATTATGCCACAGCAGAGAGGCTTTTATTTTATTTTTTTGGCTTTAGTGTTTTATTTCTCTGTGTAATAGCTCTAGCTGTTCTGGAACCCACAGAGAGCTTCCTGCCTCTGCTTCCCGAGTGCTGGGATTATGCATTGTGTGTGGAAATGGTTTGAAAGACTTAACCATCATCACCTGGCTTCAACAAATGTTTATTAGCAGCTTATGTGTCAGGCTCTGCCAAACTTTAAATAAGAGCTATAGCTTATTCTTGAGAAACTTTCAGTTGAATAAGTAAAGAATGTAAATAAAAGTAAATAAATAGGGCATGAAGAGATGACCTAGTCATTAAAGTGCTTCCCATGCAAACATGAGGGCCAGAGTCTGGATCCCTAGCACACAAAAAGCCAGTGGCAGCAGTGTACGTGTACAATACCAGCATAGAGACTGGCCAGCCAGCTTAGCTGAATTTGAGAGACTTATTGAGAGATGGCTCAGCAGTTGAGAGCACATACTGCTCTTGCAGAAGACCCAAGTTTGGTTTCAGGCACCCAATTTAACAGCTTATAATCACCTTAACCCCAGCTCTAGGGGATCCTCTAGCCTACACAGGCACCAGCATTCACATGCATACACACTTTTAAAAAAAAAATTTAAAATGAAGCAGAAAAAAATTAAGAAAGATGCCCAACAGTGACCTTTGACCTCCAGAATCACACACACTTGGTGTGTGTGTGTGTAATGCACATGTGCATACCAACATGAGTATATACATATACCACATAAGCATAAAGTAGCCAAATAGTTTTAAAAGCTAAGTGATTTGAAAGACTTTAAATTAAAAATGTTGTGTGTGTGTCCATGTGTATGCCTGCATGTGCATGCCTGTATACTAATATACCAGAGTGTGCATGCAAAGATAGGTTCTCTTCTTTCACTGTGTGGCCTCAAAGGATCAAACTCAGGTCATCAGGCTCAGCAGCAAGTTCCCTGACCTGCCAGCCATTATCTTGCTTGGGTCCTTGGGTTTTTCTGTGCAGTCCTAGATAAACTAGAATTCTCTGTGAACACTAGGCAGGCCTCAAACTTGTGGTGGTCCTGTCTTTACTTCCCAAGTGCTGGGATTGTTGGTCCCTGGTGGTATGATAGGGGGTAGTAGGTTTGGGGGCTTTCACCAAATGCTGAGTTACAGCATGAGCTCCATACCTTACTTCTCCCTCGCCCCAAACTCTAGTGTATATTTTATAACTAAATAGAATTTAACCTGTATTATTTATTCTTAAGCTTTTCCCTTTGGAGGCTGGAGAAATGGCTCAGAGGTTAAGAGCTCTTCCAGAGGTCCTGAGTTCAGTTCCCAGCAACCACATGATGGCTCACAACCATCTATAATGAGATCTGGTGCCCTGATCTGGCCTGCAGGCATACATGAAGGCAGAACACTGTATACATAGTGAATAAATAAATCTTTTTTAAAAAAACTTTTCCCTTCTAAGGCCAATACTTGTAACCATTTTGGGAAATCACTTAAGATACCTAAAAGTTACTTTTTAAAAAATGATAGCCAGTTGAGGTCATACGCGTCTATAATTCTAGCACTGGAGAATGGAGGTAGGAGGACAGGAATTCAAGATCATTCTCAACTACAGTGAATTCAAGGCCTGCTGGGCTGAAACCCTATCCTTCGAAATAAAAATAAGCAAGAAATATAGGCAGAGAATAATTTATTGTGGAGCCAGTGTTGATTTTTAAATTGATAAGAGTAACTCCAAAAATGTTTGATACAGGAGTTTGAATCCAGATTGGTAATTGATACAGAGGAACTCCATCCACTCCACCTCAGCAATCCCCTTGGTTAATCTGTTTTTTCTGGCTTTGTTTTGAAGGAGATGGACGAACACATGCGGAGCATGTTGCATCACAGAGAACTTGAGAACTTGAGAGGCAGGTAATAAGAAGAGCTCTTTCATAAATTTGCTAATGTGGGGATCTAAATGCTGATGGTGCCTTCCAATTTATTTTATTTTGTAATAATCCATCATGATTGCAAGAGTTAAAGCTCTGAAGGGAAAGGTGTCCTGACTTGGTGGGAAGTCAAGCAATACCTGGACCTGCAAAGGGACAGCTCTGGAGGGAAATGTATCCTGATTTACCAGGATGTCGGGCTATACCTGAAGCTGGAGTGTGGTGGGGAGGTAGTCTCCCCTCAGGATGTTGTAATCCTGCTCCTCTCCTAGAGAGAGCTGTTACAGCTGATTACTGGCTCTGGTTCTAGGATCAAGGTGTCTTGCTTTGGCTTTGCTTTCACAGTTAGTGTGTTTCATTGGTTCTGGATTCGGGACTAAAGTGTTTCTTTCATTGGCTCTGGTTTTAGGGCCGGGTGGGTTTCTTTGGCTGGACTTTTTACCCTACAATGGAGACT
This sequence comes from Phyllotis vaccarum, assembly GCA_033318265.1. Taxonomy (NCBI): domain Eukaryota; kingdom Metazoa; phylum Chordata; class Mammalia; order Rodentia; family Cricetidae; genus Phyllotis; species Phyllotis vaccarum. The sequence continues at coordinate 148,574,895 of JARWLC010000001.1, read as the reverse complement.
GTTGTCTGATGGCTTTGAATCATTTAGAATTAATAACAGTAGATTTTTGGCATTTAAAAGATAAACGCTGTACCTTTGTGCATCTCATTTTTATATGTGGGTAGAATTCATAGCAACACAGGCAAGTAGATTTAACAAAGTTGAGCTGGCATGAACTGGCTTTCTTAGACTTATTCCTGCATAGTGACCTTGCAGCCAGTTCTTTCCATTTTTTTTTTTTTTTTTTTTTTTTTTTTGCTTTAGCTAAATTAATTGTATGCTGTAAACGCCTAGTCTGGCTGAAATAGTCTAGGAAATCTACAACCTGCTAAGCTACACTAAAGCTTATTCATGTCTGTAAAACCAAATAAAAGACCTTAAGTGCTTTTTAGAATGTTCTGTTAATGATTTAAAGCTTAAAATATTTAAAAGAGGTTTAAAAAAATGTGGTATATATGTAAATTCTGTGTTCTTTGTTCTGTGTCTTCTTGACTAATGTGAATTTGAAGTATAGAGAGTAGATAAAGGTAACATTGGTAAATTGAGTAATATGAATTATGTTTTATTCCATGAATAATAATGTTTCTATGAAGCTGCCATCTTATCATTTAATATTAATGTGTTAACTTTATTTTAAGTCTTACAGGTTTTTCTTGTGTCTGTAAATTAATGTGCTATTATTAGACTTTAGCATATTATTAGCACATAGATACTAATGATTTCTTCTTTGCCTGGGCCTGTAATTTGCAATGGTTATGCTTAGTGGCAACAAAAACGGGCTTCACTTAGAAAGATAAATATGGTATATATTAGCTTATATGTGGATGTTAGCTGTTAAGTCTTTGATAAGCAAGCTATAATCTGTATAACCACAGAGGTTAGGCATAGAATAGGGGACTGGGTGGTAGGGTGGATCTCCTTAAGAAGGGGAAATAGAAGAAGTAGTTGTGTCTCAACAGGAGGGGGAAAGTATAGGATTGAATGGGGAAGGGGGAGAGAACCTACTAGAGCAGAAACGTCCCAAATATGTGCACAGATAATGCTGATCTAAGTATATTGTTAATGTTGGCGAAAGTTCCATGAGGTACTGAGAATGAGATATATTATTTTGTGAAATGTTCTGTAAATATCTGTTGGGTAGGTCATTTGGTTTATGATGTCATTTAGCTACAACATTTCTATGTTTGGTTTCTGTCTGGATGACCTGTCTATTGGCATGAATGGGATAGTGAAGTCACCTTTAGGATTTTATTCACTGTGTGAGGATCAATATGTTATTTAAGCTGTAGTGGCATTTCTTTTATGAATTTAGGTGCCCTTGTGTTTGGTACATAGATGCATAGAATTGCATATCCTCTTGGTGGATTTTCCTTTGATGAGTATGTAGTGACCTTCCCAATTTCTTCTGACTAGTTTTGGTTTCAGTCTGTGTTGTCAAACAGTAGAATGGCTACACTAATTTGCTTGGAATATCATTTTCCATGTGATTACCCTGAGGAGATTGATCTCTATCCTTGATGAAGTTAAAGTGTGTTTCTTGGATGCAACATCAGGATGGATCCTGTTTTTCAAACCAGTCTGCTAGTCTGTGTCTCTCCATTGGTGAACTGGAGCCATTGATGTTGGTTCCTGTTATTTTGTTGTGGTCATGTGAGGTTCCCTCCCCTTGATTTGCTGCTCTGTATTTCTTGTGTTTTCTTAGGTGTAGTTAATGTCTTCGGGTCAAAGTATTCATGTATTTACATGAGCGCAGGTGTCTGAAGTGGCTAGAGATGTTGAATCCACCTGAAACTGGACTTAACAGGTGTTTGTGAGTAGCTTGACATGGATATTATTCCTCTGGAAGTTCAGTAAATACTCTTAACTGCTGAGCTATCTCTCCAGCTTCCCCTAAAACTTTTTTAAAAAAACAACGTAAGATTCAGATAATAAAGAATATAGGATCATAGAAAGTAAGACTGGTGGGCCAGGTGTGTTGCACATACCTTTAACTTCAGCACTCAGGCGGTAGATACAGGTAGATCTTGGTGAGTTCAAGGCCAGCCTGGTCTACATAGGGAGCTCCAGAACTACATAGATAAACCCTGTCTCAAAGAAAAAAAAAATGAAAGTAAGTCTATTTGCCTCATTCCTCTTTAATAAAACCCCATTCCATCCTGCCGTCTTATCCTATGCACTGTAACAGTTTTACATGTGTATACTTGCTCTGTTCTGTCTTGATACCTGGACCTCGTGTGGGTTATGTGTTGCTCTGAAACTTCTATTTCTCCTGTAAATGCCATCTTGAACACCCTAACTCATTTTATTTAGAGAGGAGCACATTCATATAGGTAACAAGCTGAGAGCCTGTAACAGATAGTATGAAAAACAGCTGCTCAGTTTTTGGAAAACCACATGGAGTCTCAAAAATCATTTATTGACTTAGAACATTATTTTAAGGACAGTCACAACTGGTTTGTGCCTGAGAGACAAATACTCATCGTTGTTTATTCCTTTTTTCTTTTAGCCTCAGTATTTGACCATTTCTTCTGGATTTTGTTTGATTATTGTGCTTACAGCTGAACTTTACTTTTAGTTATGATCTTGTAAAACATTATAAGTGCTTGAAGTTTTATGTTCAGTTTGAAGGCAAGCTTGGCCATCTCGGTCAGTTTTCTCTGGTTTCTAATTAGGGACAGGGGTAGGTGTGAGATATAAGCAGTTTCTCCAGATAGAAGCCACCAAAGACTCGAGCCTTTATTTATCCAGCAGCTGTTGTGGTTTAGTTAGAGCAAGCTTAATCAGGAAAGGCTTATGCATGGGGTATCTTAAGACTGCCTTTTGTACATGAGGGGAAATTGTGTGGTGACAGGATGAAGCTAATTTGGGCCCTTTCCTCAAACACCCTGAAGAAAATTACTGGTTTTATTAGCTATGACACAAAGGCATAACATTTTGTCCATAATTACCTGTTTGTACAAAGTTTTTAAGTCGTTTATTGATGGAGAATTCAAAAGCGGGATATTGGTGTCATGTACTCTGCATTTTATAAAGTCATAATCAGCAATTTTGAAAAATAAGGGATAGTACAAAAGTCTCTAAAAAAATAAGGCCACTGGTATTGCAACATCCAGTTTAGCATTTTATAAATTAAGAAGACAAAATGATTTTCTAACTAACAGTGGTTTGATTTTGGTTACAGTGTATATGTGGTGTTTGTCTCATAATCTCCATATTCTTCTGGGGCTGCCCATTGTGAACAGAATACTGTTTATATTTTAAACTTTCTGTTGTTGGGAGATGCTTGCTTACAAGTTAATACCCGCCTAGAGTAAGCTAGCATCACTCTAGTTGTCCTGGAGAGCTTTATTCCTGATAAGCTGGAGAAAGTAATGATTTATTTTGTTGTTGTTTTGACAGGGTCTCACTATGTGGGTCAGGTTGGTCTTAAACTCACAGAAATTCACTTGCCTCTACCTCCAGAGTACTAGGATTTAAAGGTGTGTGCTGCCACACCTGGTGGTGTTTAATCTTTAAATATACAAGTGCAATTAGTGAATAGTGCATTAAAGTATTGTAGGATGGTGTGGAATTAGAACATTGAATTCAGGGTAACCAACTGATTTTTTTAGAGAACCTCATTAGAACTCTTATTTAAGAATTTTAAACTGTTAGCATCTGTGCTACAGATTACAAAAAAAAAAAAAAAGTGTAAATTTTCTACATTTTTAGATTTTCAAAGATTCTTCCAATATAAGAAACAGTATTTGGGCTGGAGAGTTGGCTCAGCAGTTAAGAAGAGCACTGGGAAGGACCCGGCTTCATTTCCCTGCACCACAAGGCAGCTCACAACTGTCTGTAACTCCAGTGCCAGGAGATCTGACACCCTCACACAGACACACGTGCAGACAAAGCACCGGGCACATTAAATAGTTAAAGGGGAGGAGGAGGAGGAGGAGGAGGAGGAGGAGGAGGAGGCAGCAGTATTGAGGGGCTTGAAATTTCTTCTTTCTCCTCTTTGTTGCTCCTTCCCTCCTCCCTCCCTTGTGCCCTCCCCCGCTGTTTCTCTCTCTCTCTCTCTCTCTCTCTCTCTCTCTCTCTCTCTCTCTCTCTCTCTCTCTCTCTCTCTCTCTCTCTCTCTCTCTCTCTCTCTCTCTCTCTCTCTTTTCTCTTTTTAGACAAGGTCTCCTTATGTGGCCCTGGCTGGTCTAAACTGCTGTGAAGACTAGGCTGGCTTTGAACTCTCAGAGATCTGCTTGTCAGTGCCTGAGGCTGGCTGCTTCTGCTTTTTACTGTAGTGCTGCGGACCAAACCTGGCACCTGATGCCGCAATGTTTCCAGCCAACAGTATTGCTTTTTCCCACCTAAAATGTACTTTTTCATTTATATGTGGACATTTATTTAAGTAAATATATGCCATGTGAGAACAGGTACCCACAGAGACCAGAAAGGGATGTCAGATCCCATAGAGCTAGCTTATGAGTCTTCTGGAAGGGCAGAAAGTGCTCTCATCTCTCCAACCCAGTATTACTTTTTAAACTGTACCAGGCATTGTTTGAAGCTTTATAGTTTGTAACTGAGTAACTTAGCATTGTGCTTGGCATTTAGTAATTGCTTGGTAAAGGGTGTTTTGCTTTGCTTTGCTTTGCTTTAAATGGTGATCTGTAACAGAAACTATCTTTTAGTAAATGATGCGCTCAGTTTCAAGGACCTCTCTGTTAATATCAATTCTGCTTATTTTGGTTGGGTATTTGTTGTCAAGGAGGGTGTAGGTGGCTGTGTTTCATGGCATGTGTCTGGTGATTTATATGGGTGGACAGGTATAGACACACAGATTGTTGTAAGAAGCACAAATTTCATCACTGCTATAAATCCACAATGCGAAATCCTGGATTCACAGTTTGCATGAATTTGTGCCTGCTTAGACAGCTGACATAATCAAAGGCTTGTAGGAAGCTTAAAAGCAGTTAAATTATTGATATGCTGCAGGTCTGAAGAGGATTTAAGATTTTCCTTGTTGAGACTGGCCAATGTGAGACTTGCCACTGTGTCAGGTAAAGGAAAAAACAAACCAGTCACCCAGTTTAGGTAAAAGCCAGTTTTGTTTGTATCTAGGTTGCAGCATTTTCTGAAACTTGAGAGAAAACATTTGCCTGACACAGCTGTTGACTTCCTACAACTGACATGTTTTCCATTCCCTTTAAAACAAGCCCTGCTGAAGCCGAATGTGTCACATGTATCATCCAGACTAAGAACATTTGCTGGGACCTGCTACTGCCATTTGCCAGGGTCCGGAATCTAGCATTCCAAGGCCCAATGCCAGCTGTCGCAATAGTTACCCAGTTGAGATTGGCTGTTCCCCTCCTCTTTCTCCACCCCCAGCCTTTGCTGGAGATTAAATGGGAATGCTGTCACCAGGCTCTCTGAGTGCAGCTGGCACCATGGCTGTGCCCCAGCCCCAGAGCAGCTTATGTTTGCTCTGAGCCCCTGCCCTGCCTCCCCTTTCACCATGTTTCCTCTGGCAAGATTTTAAGTACAGCAATTCAAGAAGATTTCTCCTAAAGCTATTAATCTGAAGTGTGTTGCCTCTTGATTGCTGGAAAAGTATCTAAAATTTACTCCAAAGTAATCCGTAGACAGATTTAAAGTGATGAAGGGAGAATTGACGATTCTTAACACTGGTTTCTCACTGTGCCCAGTTGTGCAGTATCTTTCTGAGGAAACTAGCAATCTGGTGAGTGTGCCATGCCAGTGGGGAGAATTGAATGTCCCTCATCTCCCTCTTTCCCTAGGGACATTAGTCATGAGTGCCGAGTGTGCGGGGTCACAGAAGTGGGTCTCTCTGCATATGCAAAGCACATTTCTGGCCAGTTGCACAAAGATAATGTTGATGCCCAGGAAAGAGAAGATGGTGGAAAGGAAGAGGAGGAAGAAGATTATTTTGACAAGGAACTTGTTCAGTTAATACAGGAAAGAAAAGAACAAAGTCGGTAAGTCATTCTGCTTATTTGTTTTGAGATAGTCTTATGCAGACAGTTTATCCTGGGGATGAACTATTCAGACTTTGTATTGCTAAGAAAGCTCTCTAACAGAGCTACATTCCCAGCTCCATGATTTGAAATTTGAAAGTAAGCCTTTCTTTAAGAGCCTAAAGCCTAATCTTATTTTTAATATCAAGTTTTGTTTGAGTTTACTGTCTGGAGACTATGGACTGTGAAAGGCTTCCTGAGCTGCCATATTAACTGTCTTTAAACTCAGTCTTGTCTTCAGATGGGCTAGAGACCTGAAAACTATAGTCTTAGTCACTGTGTGTGCAACTCTTTTTATATCCAGTTTTCTGCTAGAAAGCTGTAGAGTATAAGATAAGCATTGTTGAATAGACAATTATTCATTTGTATTATTATTATTCATTAAATATTTTTATTGCCCAGATAATATCTCTTAGGGGAAAGGATTATCTCTTATAAATTAGCATGGTACTTCTACCAAATTTGAATTTTACCTTTGTATTTCTAGTGACTACACAGTATTCTGTTCACTCTAATGCTTTTATAAATACTAATATTTTAAATTTGACAATGTCAGCATTATTTGAGCAGCATAAGTTCCCTAATTGTGCTTTCTAAATTTATCCCTGTGTTTGTGTGTTAGGCATCTATGGTCCTTACTTAACTGATTCTATGCCTTTAAGTTTGTTTGTTTGTTTTTAAATGAGCTAGGCAGTTAGGTAGGTATGGCTAGTCTCTAGGTTGTCCATAGCCAAAGATGATTCTGAACTTCTGTCTCTATCCCCTAAGGTGCTGAAACCTGGCTTTGGCCTAGGGAACTTACTTAATGAGACAGAAGCTATGAGAGGTCAATTAATAAAATGCAGTAGTTTTTCAAGTCCTAACATGATGAGAAAATTTCAGACTCTTAAAATTTCAAAGATTCTTCTTGAATATTAGTTAGACCTACTTTCATCTTTTTTATGTTAAAGATTTAAATATAGGTAGGAAATATGTAGTTTTATCCTATATATTAATGTTTAGAAAAATTTTTGAAGAAGACTTTCTTAGTCCTAAAATGCCTATAGCAGCATGAATGTTGAACCCCCTTGGGTTGCTTAGGTTTTCTGATGGCGTTCTCATGACTACAGTACATCCGTAGTTTGAGCTTCTGTTTTAGGAAGTTAAATGAATAGGACAGTAATTCTTTGCGGGGGAGGAGGGTGTTTGTTAGTTTTTGTTTTTCTGGGATTTTTGAGACAGTTTCTCTGTGTTTCTGGCTGTCCTGGAACTCAGTCTATAGACCAGGCTGGCCTTGAACTCACAGAAATCCACCCACTTCTGCCTACCAGTGATTTGGTTAGAAGTGTGTATCACCATGCACAGCCTAAGATATGTGTATAGGTGTGTATGTCTAGATGCCACTTGCATGCCTGGTGTCCACGGAGGCCAAAAGAGTGTGTCAGATCCCCTGGCACTGCAATCACATATGAGTGCTGGGGATTGAACTCAGTTTTCTGGAAAAGACAGTTCTCTTAACTGCCAAGCCATCTCTCCAGCCTTAAGTCAAGTTTAGAGAAAGAAACCGAAGTATAAAAATTGTTGACATTTTTATTGTATCAGGGCCTAAGTGGTTAGTGTAAAATCTGTAGTCAAGGTTTAGGACTCTCTCTGCCCTTTGTGATTGTATGACTCAGCCTCTCCAAACATGACCCTTTCCATTTAAAACTAGTAAATATGTGCCTCTGGGTTATCAAAGTTCATTGAGGTAATGCAAGTAAAGTACTTTTTACTGTTTCAGCTTGGATCTAAGCCTATTCCAAATAGGAACTGTACATGAATGTTTTCTTATAATACTAACAGCCACGAAGGCTATTTAATAATGAAGTATCATATAAAGTATGATCTTACCACTTAAAGTGAATTAAAAAGTAGATTTTTTTTCAGTAAGAACATGAGCCTGGAGAAATCATGCATGGCCACTGACTTAATATGGATTTAATTAACAATCCTAGTGACAAAATATAACTTCTTATTTTGAAAAAAGCCACATAATTTAAAAATGCTAAGATAATAGAAACAAAATTCTAGAACATTAACTGCCTCCTCAAAAAAACAAAAACAAAAAACACAGAAGCAAGAGAAGGAGGACAGTGTGAATGTGTCCCATTTTTAATATTTCTAGAATGAAGGGAAGGTGGTCTGTTAGGTTGCAGGCGTAAAAGCAGCCACCAGAAATAAAATTGGATCCCATTCTGTAATACAGGGGAAGGAGAGGGGAGGGAGAGCTTGGGTGAGGTGTGCCTTTAAAAGAAGGGTATATAAGAATTCATTAAAATTATAATGACAAACTGTTTTTCTTTCAGACAAGACGAGCCTTCCAGTAACAGCCAAGAAATAAACTCAGATGACAGACAACCCCAATGGAGACGAGAAGACCGAATCCCTTTCCAAGACAGAGAGAGCTATAACCAACCAGCAAGACATCATCGTGGACCTCCACAGTGGGGCTGGAAATGGGAAGAGGAAAGCTTTAATAACACTAGGAAAAGTAGCTTTCCACATTCTTTGAGGAATAGTGGTGGGCCAAGAGGAAGTTCTGGGTGGCATAAGGGCGCTCCACGAGCTTCTTCAGCCTGGTTCCATAACCATAGTAGTTCTGGAGGAGGTTGGCATTCAAACAATGGAATGGCGGATTGGAATTATAACGGTACAGGACGGAATTCCAGTTGGCATTCTGAAGGAACAGGTGGCTTTTCCAGCTGGCACATGAACAACAGTAACGGAAACTGGAAATCCAGTGTGCGTGGTACAAATAGTTGGAATTACAACAGCCCTGGAGACAAATTTCAACAAGGCAGAAACAGAAATTCTAACTATCAAATGGAAGACATGACCAAGATATGGAATAAGAAATCTAATAAGCCAGGCAGATACAATCGAGAGAGATACAAATGGGAATGGCAGGACAGCGACAAAGCTGGGGAATACAGAGGTCCTGAGGGACTTCCTGCAGAAGGCTTACTTGAATTCAATTTTGAGCAGCGGGAAAGTCAGACCACTAAACAGGCAGACACAGCAGCCTCAAAAAATAATGGAAAGAGTGGGAACACAGCAAAAGAAAAGTTCCATCGCTGGACACCTTACCCTTCCCAGAAGACTCCAGATTTACAGTCAGCCCTGAAAGAAGTCACTGGCAACAAGTCAGAAATGGTAGATAAACCTCTCTTTAATTTTAGCTTAATCACTGCAGGAATGCAAGAACCAAATGATAAAACACGTAATCCCCCAATGCTAAAAACACAAAAAGAAATACATTCTGGGTCTCCCAGTCACAAAGCTGTTCCCGATGGCACTGCTTGCTGTGAGGTGGTGGGAGCTGGCCCCATTACTGAACAGTCTGAGCCACACCGTAAGATCCCGCTATTGAAATCCCCACTCCTTCCACTTCCAACTCCTAAGTCAGGCCCTCATAAGCATCACTTAAAGAACCGCCCGAAAAACAATGAAACAAAATCCTTTTTTCCTGGAGATCCCTCACATCTTTTGAACAAATCTACTTTAGAAAGTAGCCATGGATCTTCCTACACACCCACGTCACTCGGTTTATGTCTTCGTGTTTTAAAGGGGAATAAAACTGTGTCAGGCACTGAAAAAGAACCTGACGAGAAAGTAAATGACACACCACAGAAGGTCCCAGAGGCACTCCAGTGTTCCAAAACACTACGGAAGCCAGTCTTTAGCAAGCCCAAAAGGCCCGAGAACCATGCAAAAGAAAGGAATGCACAGGAGTCAGAAGACTCTGTGAACATCGAGTTTCAGACACAGTCAGCAGAAAATGATATAAAAAGTGAAGGTGTGGCTTTGGCAACTACAGAGACTGTGTCCTGTAGCACTCACACTGTGGATAAAGACCAAGGGAAGCAGATCCTGAGGACATCTGGGAACCTTCCCACCTCCCCACAGAATTCCACAGTTGACCAGAAAGAGGCTGAGATACAAGTGACAGCATCAGCCAGTCCACGCTCTGGCTTTCTGCTAGCCTTAAAGACCTCCCTAGAAGATGCACAGGATAATGACCTGGTAAAATCTGATACACCTTTTGAAACAGAAAGCTTTGAGAACTCTAGCTTGGATGCAGAGCTTCAAAAAAGTGATGTCAATAATCAGTCCCCAGGCACACTCCTGCCTGAACTAAGTAAACTTGGGTTTCCTGCCTCGATCCAGAGAGATCTAACCCGGCACATTAGTTTGAAGAGCAAAACCGGAGCACATCTTCCAGAGCCAAACCTCAATAATGCTCGACGTATTCGAAATATTAGTGGTCACCGAAGAAATGAAGCAGAGAAGGAGTCAGGGCTTAAGCCAACTCTGCGACAGATTCTAAATGCATCAAGGAGAAATGTCAACTGGGAACAGGTCATTCAACAAGTAACCAAGAAAAAGCAAGAGCTGGGCAAAGGTTTACCCAGGTGTGTGCCTCTTCCAGTGTCTGCCCTTGGTCTCCTTTAAAGCTTACCACCCTTTGGCCTTGATTAAAAGAGAGTTCTTGTTCTACTTAATTAAATGCTTGCCAAAAATATCAATTGTAGATGTCTGCTTTAATTCAGTATAAAACCATGGCTAGTTCTGACACGTGTGTCTTTCCCGACGTGGTTAAGATGGGGGCACACCTGAAATACTGACTGTGGACCTAGAAAATGACATCAGAAATTTGTCACTTTGTCTTAAATGGACTAGAATGTGGTATCTTCCTCTGAATCTTAATGTTTGGAACCAGTGGTAAATTTGTTTTTACTGTAACTGCTCTTACTGCCTGTTGCTCAGCAGTATGCAGTGAGTATTGCAGTGAGGATCTTAGAATGCTTTCTCTTAAGCTCTCCTCTCACACTTTGAGGTGCTGTTCTGATGGTCAAGGAGTGTTCAACATAGGTTTGCTACTTGAAAAATCATAGTTTTGCAGCAATATAAGTGTGACCCACCCTCCCTCCAGACTCAGGGTCTTTCCTGGTTCTGATTTCTTTGCCTTATTTTTCTTTCTTAGGCCTTTTGAATAGTGTGAATAGAGAACAGTGCCTGGTGTGGTAAAGGGAGTTTACAGTCATGCTTAGTGGTTGTGAATGCTTGGTAAACTGGTTTCTTTGCTTTTATAATGTTTATTAAGGGGGGAAATGCACTGTTTGAGGGAAGGGAAGAGCCAGGTTGTTACTGGCTCTTTTGCACTCTTGTAGGTGTATGCAGTTCGGGGACTTAGTGCCTGTGATGCTGAGGTGTTTATGGACTCCTGGGCCCCCTTGTCAGGGGGTGCATTCCTTCACAGCAGGAACTGTCCCCTGCAACCTTTGTGTAATGGAATCTGATACATCAAATGGTGCTTCTTGCCCAACCACATCTGATTTGTTCCTCTTCTCTCTCTCTCTCTCTCTCTCTTTAAAGGTTCGGTATAGAAATGGTGCCTTTGGTTCAAAATGAACAGGAAGTCTTGGATTTAGAGGAGGAGCCTGATGTGTCCAGACTAGAAGGATTCCAGTGGGAAGGTGTTTCTGTTTCCTCGTCCTCTGGCTTGGCAAGAAAGCGAAGCCTTTCTGAAAGCAGCGTGATTATGGACAGGGCTCCTGTGTATAGCTTCTTTAGTAAGGAAGGTACCAGCAAAGAAAATGAGCCCCAGCAGATTACTTCACCTAACACATTGAATGCTGCTGAGAGTCAAAAGGCCACCATGTATCTTGAACAGGAAGTGGCACCTTTGACTCCCTCTGTCAGAACAGGTGAAAGGGTTGGAAACATTCCTACCCAAAGGCGACATAGTGCACAGTTACCATCTGATCACGTAGTACCTTTCATGCATTCGGCCCAAGACCTGCCCAGCCAGGAGAGGTCTACACCATCATTGGAGCATCGTGTTCAGGAGAGCAATGGGGAAGGAAGCTCACTCTCATCAAATGCATCTTCAGTTCATGCAGTCTCCAGCTTAGGAGATGCAGCCACTGACAGTAGCTGTACCTCAGGTGCGGAGCAAAACGATGGTCACAGTGTTAGAAAGAAGCGAAGAGCCACCGGGGTGAGTGTGATTCCCAGGCTTTTGTAGAAAGGCTGAATATAATACTTCTAACTTTTCATTGTTTTGGTCTCTCACCTGAGTAGCTCCAGTAAACTAGGCATAATGTGATATGAATGTACAGTACCAGGAAAATATGAAGTCATCTCTAAAATTAGTCTCTCAGCAGTGGCTCATCTGACTAAGGATAGGTCACATCTTTAGATGTAACTTAATCCGTTTTCATAGAGGCACTGGGTACTGCTGCGTTTGTAGGACATTTGCAAATGCTGCATTCAGTTTAACACTGAGGCGACTTATAGTATTAGAGTATACATAAACATTATATAACAGTTTTTTAGTCTTCATAATTGCCTTTTGTCCATAGTTACCTTTGCCTTCATTTAACCTCCTATGTTCCTCTGGCTCTCTGCTGCTACTGCTGCTGCTGCTGCTGCTGGTGGTGGTGGTGGTATCCCTGTCCCAAGGTCACTTTCTGAAAAGGAAGCTGCAGGTGGTCATACTGTCTGTAATCCAGTACTCCCTCCCCTTTAAAGATGAAGCCATTAACAGATTTATACCTCCTTCAAGCCCTGATTCTGCTTCTCTAAGCCAGAGAAGCTTCTGTTAGGTGATTTTAAATATACTTAAAGCTTGAATATACTAAATATACTTATAATATGCTTAAATATACTAAAAGCCATTATGTTGAGGCTTGCCTTCCAGGTAGTTTATCATCTTGCTGGAAAGGTTTTCTATGGAAATTTAGAGTGGAATCTCCACCATAATGAAATCAGTTGAAATGTCATTTGCTCTGCCTGCCCCATCTACATGTCATTTCACCTCCATGGAAGTCTAAGCACATGGGCTTTTCTACATCTAAAAGTACTTGACCTTGGGTTTATTAGGAACATTTAAGTCAATGGTTGAGTTGTGCCTCTGTTACCGTCTCAGAGATAGTTGCAGTAGCAAAGGTGCCACATGGCTGTCTCAAAACTCATTCCTTCTCTTGCATAGTGTCCTTTATGTACTCAATATTCAATTTCCTCTTTTTTCAGGACGGATCTTCCCCTGAACTACCAAGTCTTGAGAGAAAAAATAAAAGAAGAAAAATTAAAGGAAAGAAAGGTAAGGCTATAGAATGCTACAGCAATGCACTATTGTGTTTGTTTATTTGTTTGGGGTTTTTTGGAGACGGTTTCTCTATGTAACAGCCCTGACTGTCCTGGAACTCACGGAGATCCACGCACCTCTACCTCCCAAGTGCTGGTGTTAAAGATATGTGTCACCACTGCTCGGCATATTATTTTTGTTTTTACAATGCTGGGGTTGAACATATGGGTGTCCTATGTGAGGCAGATGCTCTACCTGCATCTCTGACCACAAGCAACTGCCCTGATCACTTTTGAGCCTTTTTATACATCTGCTTCATAGTACTTGCTGTTTGTTTTGAGACAGGGCACTGCTGTGTAGTCCTGCCTGGCCTCAGACTTGGAGAGATCCTCTTGTCTTAGCCTTCCATGTGCTGGAATTACAAGTTTCAAGCATCATACCACAGGCTTGCTGTGGTTTTTATTGAGAAAGGAGTTGGTAAAGTACTTGTCTAGAAAGCATGCAGCCCTCAGCACTGAGGCATCATCTGTCTATAGATCCAGGTTGTCCTGGACTACAGTCCTTCTCTAGCCTCTGGAAAGCTAGATTGCAAACTTGTACCACCGTACCTGGCTCATACATGGTTTTCCTTATACATTCTTGTCTTGTTTAAAAGCAGAGGATCGTCTGATTTCTTGCTACCTTAGTTGCTGCTGAAGGAATATATGATGCCGTATAGACCTGAAAGCTAAGTTATGTCCTGGGCCATATAGGCAAGAAGTGTCACTAGGATTTTCCAGTTGGAATGAGCAGGAACAGGTTAAAATGTTGTCCCTCTCACTTCTTCTTTCTTAGTACTGCCTCCCGAGTCCCAAGTGCTGCTGGGATTGCAGCTGGGAGCCACCTCATCTGGCTTCACTTTTAATTTTTAAGGCTCCTTGTTTGCTTTTCTGATGTGAATTAAAGAGTTAGCAGCAGAAAGAACAGGCTCTGATTTGTCTGTTTAAGTTTCCATTCGATATCAAAACTAGATTTTCTTTGGATAAGCTTTAATAAAAAGAACTGTGACACGGGTGCAGAACAAAAACTGTTCCTCAGCACATTGGGAGGGCATCAAACTTAGAAAGCTTTTGTACATCAAGAGAACTATCTGGGGTGAGTGTGCTGGCACACTGGGGAGGTGGAGGCAAGTTCAAGTTTATCAGACACCTAGAAAGTTCAGTGCCAAAATTGCCTATGTAATGAGATTCTGTTTCTGTGGTTTTTTGTTGTTTCGTTTTTAAGGCAACAACAGTAAAAACAATAAATAGGCTGGTTGTGATTATTCGTGCCCTTAATCCCAGCTCTCCAGAGACAGAGGCAGTGGGTCTCTAAAAGTTCAAGATCAACCAGGACCAAGAGTCTGACTACAGGGAACCGTTTGAATCTGAGAAGTTAGCTAGACACAAAACATGGTTTCGGGAGAGTCCAAATGCTGTGAGTCTGAGGCGGTGTCTTGGCCAGAGCCCAAGTGAGGGGCTTGAAGGACGGCAGAAGAAAGGACGCAGTGTGCTCTGGGCAGAGACCTCAAAAACAATGGGGGGGGGGGGGGGAAGAACTGTAAGATCCCTGCTGGTCCTTATTTGATTTTTTTTTTTTTTTTTTAAGCTTTGATGTCATCAGGTCTGGCCACATATTTTATGAGTCTCATTTACCTGTTGAAAGGGAGAGATGGGTTTGTACTAACCATGTGTGTTTCTTTGAAGAAACTATTATTAAACTGGCCTTTTTGATTTGTTTTGACAGAACGTTCTCAGGTTGACCAGCTACTGAATATTTCCTTACGAGAGGAAGAACTGAGCAAGTCTCTGCAGTGCATGGATAACAACCTCCTGCAGGCACGGGCGGCGCTACAGACAGCGTACCTCGAAGTTCAGAGGCTGCTCATGCTCAAGCAGCAGGTAACAGCTGAGTCCTAGGAACATGGACGGGCTTGGGGGTTGGATTCTAGGATGCTTAGCAAAATATTTTACTTGCAGATAACAATGGAGATGAGTGCACTGAGGACTCACAGAATACAGATTCTACAAGGATTACAAGGTACTCAGAGCATGGCTGACCTCTTACTTTTGTTCTCCATTGGGTAAAGCAAAGAAGCCACAGGAGTGTCAACAGTTTCTTGCATGTCCCCATGGTTTCCATCCAGAGTCATAAACGTCTCTGGGCTGAGTGGCCAGGCCTGGATCTCTGCTGCTCAGGAGACTCACACAGGAGGATTGTGAGAACAAGATTTATCTGGGTTAGAGAGTAAATTTAAGACCCAAGTACAGCTTAGATGCTGAGTGTTTCCTTAGTTATGGGCGAAGGCCTCACTTCAGATTATAGTGATGGACAAGGACAAAGGACAGTGGGGACGTTAGTTTTCGTTAATCAGAAGGACTAAGTTTAGATACTGTCTTCTACTAGTAACTATGTCTTGGGTAAGCCATTTAAAATTAGATTTTTTTTTTCTCTTCTTTATTTAATTCTTATTTTTGACAGGATCTTACTTAGCTCAGGCTATTCCAGGACTTACATAGCCTAGGGTGACCCAGAACTCCTGGCAATCTACCATTCTCAGACTATTGAATGCTAGGATACTTTGGGAAATTTAAATATCAAAGCCTGTTTTCCATGTGCCCTTGATAGTTGTATGGATCACACATTATGTTTAGATAACTTAAGGGGGAAGGTGCTAGCATATTAATTTTTATTTGCTTTTAATTTTTTATTGTAGTTTTTTTAGACAGTATCATTGTAGCCTTAGGCTCTCATCAGCCTGTTGGAAACATTTCTTTACCCACCAACCCCGGACTGATTGTAAGAACTTCCTAGGTTCCCTTTTTACAGCAGAGGAGAGGGATTGAATTATGACTGAAGCCAGGAGAGCTGCTAAGGGTCCTGGGGCGACTGGGGTACAGGTGGGAGTGATCTGCTTGGCATGAGTACACATTAACATTTACTAAGTCCAAAGAATTCGCTCTGTGGACCAGGCTGGCCTTGAGCTCAAGAGATCTGCCTGCCTCTGCCTCCTTAGTTCTGGGATTAAAGGCATGCCAACTTGTCCTGTTTTTAGACAGGATCTCACATAGCCCATGTTCCCTTAAATTTAGTAGGTAGCTGAGGGTGCTGCTGGGCTCCTTATGTATTCTGTATTCCCCTCTTTCCAAGTGCTGTGATTACAGGCATACAACATCATGCCCAACTTAAAATTATTTCCTAATCTTTAAAAATACATATCGGAAGCTAGATATGGTGACATGTGACTTTAATCCCAGCATTGGGATGCTGAGACAGGTGGATTTCTGAGTTCAAGGCCAGTCTGGTCTATAGAATGACTCCCTATTCCAGACAAAACAAAAAAATAAAAATTAGCTAAGAAGTTCATGGCTTTCCAGTGACATTCTTGCATTTGTATGTGTGTCTGTGTTTCCTGTTGTAGAAACGTATGAACCTTCTGAGCATCCAGACCAGGCTCCCTTTAGCTTCACAGAACAAGAGCAAAGGAACAGCCGATCTCAGACCTCCATTGAGACCACACTGCTGCCTGCTCCCCTTTTCCCAGGGTTTCTAGATCCACCTCTTTCCCACGTGTCTCCACCATCCACTGGAACCCCTCTCCAAATTGGCACATCTACTTTCCAAGTCCATGGTACTGTCCCTGATTCATCAGTTCAGATTAAACAAGAGCCCATGTCTCCTGAACAAGATGGGAATATGAATGCTGTGCCAGAAGGCTCTGCTTCCAGTGTGTCCAAGGAATTACTGCAAACTAATAGTAAGTAAGCTTTTCTCTGAGTTGAGGGTGCTCCTGAAGGACAATTATACATCACTGTATAAAGGCTATTAAAACAAAGTCACACATGGTGCTGTGTGCTGTTAATTCAGCACCTGGAAGGTGGGCACAGTTAGAGATCAGCCTGTTTTACAAAGGAAGTACCAGGTCTCAAAAATAAAGTAGTTATTATAGTTAGTTTTTTATTGACAGATAATTCATATAGGATGATTATTTTCAAATACTTCAGAGAATGTGGTGTCAGGGAGATGTCTCAGTGGGTAAAGGTACTTGTCACCAAGCCTGATGACCTGAGTTTAATTCCTAGAATCCACTTAGGAGGAAGAGAACCTGGACCCTGACATGCACACCTGTGCTAACACACACATAAAAATTACTGTAAATTTTTTAGAAACTAATAAAATATTTCAGAGAATGTAATTTAAGTTTCATTGTTCCCTGATTTTCTCAGAGCTTAATGAGTTGACATTTCCAAAAGGTTTTATTTGTCTTTTGATACTTGGGTTAAGATTGGTCAACCTGTTTACTCACTTAACTGCCTTGTTACCTCAAATGTAAGCCAAGACTGATATAAACCCAAGAGGCAACTAAGTGGCCATGTTGGCCATAGGGTTCTGGTGTTTACTGGTATTAACAGGAACTTGTGTGGGTTGAGTACAAGTAGCCAGGGCTTAACACTTGCCTGGTTTAACATTTAAGAATTACTTCTTAACTGTTGTCATTTCTATAAATCCTGTCATATTAAAAACTTAGTCAAAAAAACAGACAGTCCAAATGAAGTGGCTCAGCAGACGTAAACTAGTCGGTGCAAGCCTGCCAACTCAAGTCTGGTCCCCAGAACCCACGGTAAAAGCTGCATGCAGTGGCACAAATCTAATCCCAGCGCTTGTTGGTGTGGGAGGTCAAGACAAGAGAATTGGTTGGAAGCTTGCAGGCCAGCTAGCCTGGAGTATGAAGCAGCAGAAAACGAGAGAGTCTGCCTCACTAAGGCAAGAGGCAAGAACTGACACTCCAAACTTGGCCTCTGATCTGCATACACACACACACACAGCCTTCAAAAAGTCAAGTGGGCATTGTGTGAGTCTTTAAGATAAAATAGTTTGAAAAATTCCTTCAACTTCTGCTACTGGTGCCCTGTTGTAGTGCTTATGTACAAACTAGTATCAAATGTCTATGGTCTGTCATACTGATTTTTAAGGGCTTTTTTTTAAGGGTTACTTTTATGGGCTTAATATTTAGGTTTTTAAAACTATAATGCATTAGGGCTGGTGAGATGATTCCGTGAGTAAATGTACTTTTATCCCCAGGATCCATGCTGTAAAAAGAGAGAATTGACTTCTACAAATTGTCCTCTGACCTTCACACATGCCCACATACACAAATAAAATACAGCAAAATAAATAAATAAAAATTATACAATGAATTATACTGGCTTCTGAAGAGATTATTTAATAAAATAACTGTGGACATATTATTTTGTTACATATTTCCTATCTTTTTTAGGGGAGAAGGCTGTTGGAGATTACATGTTAGGCAAGCCCATTACTACTGAACTACAAACATCCTGAGCTATATTTCAGTTTGTCTTAAACCATAAGTGTATGTTTGTTACATGTAGACTGTATAATGGAGAAATCGTAGTTTGTGATAATCTGGCTTTTATCTCTAAGAGCTAGGGAGTAGGTTCTGTGGATGAAAGCACTACTTCTTCAACAGTGAGGACCCACGTTGTAATCCCAGCATCCTATAGTAAGATGGACACTGAGGTAGAATCACCAAGTTTATGCATCAGCCAGCCTTGAGTACATTGCAGTGGCAGAAGCATTAAGAAATTCTCTGCCTCCATGCAAGGAGAAAGCACGAACAGCTCCTGACTGCTGTCCTCTGACCTCCACACAAACTCCTGGGCCAGTGTGCCCTGGAGCTTATTCCTTGTGTGCACGCACATACACAAAGCAAAGCAGAACTCGTGTACCGTTAAGTGTGTGGACATTCAAAGTAGAAGGAAGATGAGTAGACAAAATCCCTGCCATGAGAAGTTGATTTTCTGTTTGATTTCCTGATTCAGGAGTGGTCAGTGACAGCTGTCCAGTTTACCCAGCCATGCCAGCACTATTAACATCAGAGTCAACAGAAAGTCGCCAGGAGGCTAACCAAGACCAGAATTCTTTGGAGCAAGGAAATTCCAGAAGCAGAAAAAACTCTCCCTCCTCCCAGTCTCCTGATCTTCCCAGCATAAGCAACGGTGAAGAATCCGCCAAAGGCAGCAGCGGGTCTGAAGCCTGTGGCACTTCTTTCCTAAGGCTGGCTTTCACTCCTGAAACCCTCGTGGAGAAGGAAACTCACTCTCCAGCTGAGCAGCAGGCAGAATCTTCACTGGCATCAGCTGAAACTAGAGGGAGCAAGAAGAAGAAGAAACTTAGGAAGAAGAAGACACTACGGGCCACCCATGTTCCCGAGAACAGTGACACTGAACAGGATGTGTTCACTGCTAAGCCTGTGAGAAAGGTGAAGACTGGAAAGGCAGCCAAAGGGGGGAAAGTAACAACCTCCACCTGGGAAGACAGCAAAACTGGTCGGGAACAAGAAACTGTCAGAGATGAGCCAGACAGTGAGTCCTCCTTGGAGGTCCTGGAAGTCCCAAATCCTCAGTTAGAAGTAGTTGCCATCGATTCTTCTGAATCTGGAGAAGAGAAACCAGACAGCCCATCTAAAAAAGATAGCTGGATCTCTGCTGAGCAGAACCCAACAGAGACTTCTCGTTCTGGTTGTGATGAAGTTAGCTCTACCAGTGAGCTGGGCCCCCGCTCCAAAGATGGCATTCCTGTCAGGTAAGGGTGGCTGTGTCTGGTCAATAGCTTTCATGTTAATCCCACTGATTGAGAATAAGACCACCAACACAGTTTAATTAATACTGGGCAGATGATGGGCTCTGGCCAGGTCCATACCCAGGTTCTTGAGAAATGACCCAGTATCAAGTATGGCAAGGGCTTACAAAGGAAAATCCATAATTCGTTGCATTTCCCATCAGGTACAATCAGGAGCAAGCATATATCCTAACGTACCTCCAGCCTACATGGGATCAAGCACATCCAGTGCATATGGGTCAAATAAATTTGTTTATCTCCTTTAGACAACAGCCTCCAGCATTTCAGGAACTGTCTTTGGGCAACGGGTTTCAGATCAGAGGCATTTTGTTTCGTGGATCTCTGAGGCATAGTAATTAAAACTTAAAATGTAACTTTGGCTCACAGCTGCTCTTTCGTTTACTCTTTTTGTTGTTGGTTTTGTTGTTGTCATTGTATAAAGACAGGGTTTCCCTGAGTAGCCCTGGCTGTCCTGGGACTCAAAGGTCCACCTGCCTCAGCCTCCTGAGTGCTGGAATTAAAGGCATGCACCACTACGCTCAGCTTCATTTACTCTTAAGTAAAATTTTAGAATTTATAAATCAAAATTTATGTGAAAGAGGTTACAAATAGGGGGAAAAATCAAGTCGAATTATGTTATATATTTTAAAGAAATTTCAGGTAAAAAAAAAAAAATGGCTAGAAAATTTTTTGTTTTGCTACCTGTCTGGTCTCTCAGGTGCTAAGAATTTTTTGCTATTTTTCAGTGTGGCAGAAACTCAAACGGTGATCTCCTCCATAAAAGCATCTAAGAACTCTTCAGGTAATTGTTTGTTTTGTTTAAGTAGTGTCAGGGAAGGGGGTTTTTAGAATTTAAAAGTCAAGTCAGTTTAAATCTATTTAAATATATTCATAGAACAGGAGATAAAATGAGAAGTTGCCTGGCTCAGAGCCAAGTCTGTAGGTCCTGGACTTTGCATGCTTCCGGCTCACATATGTCTTAGCTGGTTTCTTTTTCTGACCTCAGTAGTTTTAAGGTCACTTTTTGGTGACATTCTGTTTGGGGAACTAGGATTTAAGAAAACCTTTGGGTGACGTAAGTCCCTGTAGATAGCTGTGTGACTCTGCTTTAGGTCTTTTCAGACTGTAGCAGACATGTCTTCTAAACCTACTTCTGCTTTCTAGAAATATCTTCAGAGCCAGGAGATGATGATGAGCCCACAGAAGGAAGCTTTGAAGGACATCAAGCTGCAGTGAATGCAATTCAAATATTTGGAAACTTACTGTATACTTGTTCAGCAGACACAACTGTCCGCGTTTACAATTTGGTGGTAAGAATAACATTTTGAGGACCATTGGTTGGAGTCTTTAAAACTCGCTTTTGTTGACTTTAGCATAAATAAAGGGAACATACTGACTTTACAGAGGTTCCAGTGGTGTAGGCTGATCTTAGTGAATCATCCAGTCAGCAGGGAACAACTCTGAGTTCCCCAGTCGCATTTTCCTAAAATGTAGTTCTAAGAGGTACCTGGGGGGGGGGGGGGGGGGGATCTTCCTCTCTCCATTAGAAAAACAAGTCTTGAGCTTTATTCTCTGAACCAACACTCATGGCAAAGGGAGTAGGATCACACCAGGAGGTGAGGGCTAGTCAGTCCCCAGCCTTGAGGTTAGTGATGGGGTCAGATGCTGTACAGTAGCGGAAGGGTAACGTATCACAACATACTTGAGGAAGTCCCAGTTGTTACAGGAAGTAACACCTTTCCATGCCTCACCATCAGTATAACTGAGCACTTTAAGGTCTGAATTTCTGTCACAGCTAACTTTGTCCTCTGCAATAATAACTAAGATACTTTAGGAACACTTGCATGTCTCCTGAGCCAACACCATGAAGCTGATTACCAAGACTTTTTATATAAGCCAGTAGGTATATAATCTAGGGACATTAGAAGTATGGAAAATGAGCCCAGGAAGAAAGCAGAAGTATGAGTATCTGCTCTATAAGAGCAGAGCTGGGTGTGGTGGCATATGGCTGTAATCTCATTATTTCAAAAGTGGAGGCAGGAAGACCAGGAGTTTAAAGCTAGCCTCTGATACAAACACTTGAAGTCAGTTGGAGTTTAAGCTACATGAATCTGTCTCTAAGTACATAAGTAAATAAATCTAGGAGATCAGGTCTAATTTTCAAGTTGTGAGATATGAATATTTTAATAGATCTTGTTATATGCACAGACATAGCATTTAAAATAGTTTTTTTAGGAAGCCATTCATAAGCCACTAGGACAATTGATAGCACATAACATTTTTAAATTTTTTGAGCAGTGTTATAAGCTGGTAATCAGATGTATAACTTCTGGATTTGCTAGTTCTTTGGTTCATATATTAGAAACACTTGGCCAAGTGAAATTCTTTCCTGCCTCATTGTGAATCACCTAAGTATTTTTGGGTACAGCTTAGTAAATATATAGCTAGCTATAGGTACTTTGTATGGGTGACTTTGCTGGTCATTCAGTGACCAACAAATGTTTACACGAAGCATATTTGGAGTGACTATAGCAATGGACTGGAAACAAACAGCATTATCTAATTTCTCTTTATTAATTGCTTTTCTATTGCTGTGATGAAACACCCTGACAAGGTATCTTCTGGAAGAAAGGGTTTATTTGGGCTAACAGTTCCAGGGGTTGTTTCCATAATGGTGGGAACAGGATGGCAGCAGGCATGGAACAGAGAGGTGGCCTGGAACTGCCATGAACCTTAAATGCTCAAAGCCTGCCTCCTCTGACATACCTCGTCCAGCAAGGCTGCACCACCTGAGCTGGGGACAGACAGGATGTCCAAATACCCAAGACTAATGAAAACCACCATACCATCTAATCCTGTCAGTAATGATCTCACCTATGCTTCGTTTATAGAGTCGAAAGTGTATTGGTGTCTTTGAGGGCCACATTTCCAAAGTGAACTGCCTCCTTGTCACTCATACCTCTGGGAAGAACTCTGTCCTTTACACTGGTTCCAGTGACCACACAATTTGCTGCTATAATGTCAAGGTAGGTGGCTCTGGAGAAATCCAAGTGGTAATATCAACCTTTAACCATATTTTCCTGTCATTCTTCTCATTTGCCTTTCTCATTCTGTTTCCAAGTATATTTTAGCATGGTGATGCCATCTTAGGTAGATAAAAGATTCAACATGAACCCACATTTTCTTTATGTTCATAAGTATCTGTTAATTTTGTACTTGAACAGTATTGAGCCCTTGATCTTTCTCATATTCTTTCATATCATATGTCAGAATTAATCCTGGTTGCAACATTTTTTAATTACATTTATTTACTTTGTGTATATATGTGCATCTATTTATATGCATGCATGTCATGTGTGGAGATCAGAGAATGACATACGGAATTTTTTCTGTCTCCATCTTCTGGTCCAAGGGATCAAACTCAGGTTGTCAGGCTTAGCTGTAGGAGCTTTTATCTGCTGAGCCATTTCACTGGCCCCTGTTAATTTTTTTTTAAGTTAAAATTTATGAGGTCTAGAGAAACAAGTCAGTTGGTAAAGTGCTTGCCTTGAAGAAGACCTGAATTCTATCCTCAGAACTCACTTTAAAAAGCTGAGTGTGTAGGGCCTGCAAGATGGTTCAGAGGAGAAAAGAATTTCCTGCCAAGCTCAATGACCAAAGTTCAGATCCATTGGGTCCACATGGCAAAGGAAGGAACCAGCTCTGCAAGTTGTCGTCTGGCCTCCACACAGGGACTCATGTTCCAGGCTGGCATCAAAGTGACATAATACTTCTGGTGCTCCTGCATCTACCTCTCAAGTACTGAGGAACAGGCATGAGCATCACACCTGGTTTGCCATGTGCTGGGGGCTGAACCAGTACTCAACCAGCAGAGTCGCATCACCAGCCTGCCAAATGCAGCTTTATAGTTTATCTTTGTTCATTTAAGAAGCTTAACACTCAAATCAGCCCTTTTAAGAATGTATTCATTTTTAATTAGATATACCAGTATCATTGTTTTATGATAGTACACCTTGGGATCTTGACCTTACATTTTAAAGAAGAAAAATACTTAAGATAGGCTACTATGTTTCTCAGCCTTGTTTTAAAGTGTTTTTGAATAGCAATTGTTCACACATTTGCCACTGTTACTAAGGGATTGTTTTGGGCTTGGGGGGGTTTGTTTTGTTCTTTCAGACTCGAGAATGTATAGAACAGTTAAAGCTGGAAGACCGGGTTCTCTGCCTTCATAATAGATGGAGAATCCTCTATGCAGGACTGGCAAATGGCACTGTTGTCACCTTCAGCATAAAGGTCAGTGTTCGGGGAGTAGGCTAGATTTCCCCACTGTTGATAATTAGAACAAGTATATGTGGTAGGAAATAGCAAGCAACCACTTATTTCTTCTGGTTTGAGGAAACAATAGAATTGGCCTTTATTTAAAAGTAGTTATCTTCTCATGCAAGTGACATCAATCCTCCATTCTGTCTGATCAGACTCACATGGGCCAGGACCAAAATGCAGCCCTACTAAATTAAACCAAGCCTGAATATTTAGTCCAAATAATGAGTCATAGGTTAAACCAGTGTGTCTCTTTTAAGAGTGACACCATGGAAAATGAATCTGAGTTCCCTGACATGAGACTAATGCGGGTTGAAGGGCCTATAAGGAGATGTCCTGTTCTGTGAGGAGAAGTAGTCAGAGGTTTCCTTAACAGCCGTGCAGCTTCATTCTTTCCCAATCTAAGGATAAATTCATTTGATAAACCAACTTCACCATCTTTTCTGTGCTGGGCCCCAGAGTGTCCTAGTCTGTGTTGCTGTGATAAAATACCCCAACCAAAAAGCAGTTTAATAAAAGGGAGGGGGGTGTCATTTGGCTGACAATTCTAGGTTGAACCGTGACTGAGAAGTCAAGGCAAGATTGTGAAGTCACTAGTCATATCTGTAGCCAAGAGCAGAAGGAAGTGAATACATGCAAGCTGTTTTGTGCTCAGCTCCCTCACTTCATGTACATAGTCATTCACCAGACCCAGAGAGTGGGTGGTCTCTGTCACCCCCAATCCCCACCTCAGGACATTAAGACAGTCTCCACAGATTTACCCACAGGCCAACCTGACAACTTTCATTGAAACTCTTCTTTCCAGACCATCCTAGGTTGGGTCTGGTTGATAATTCACTACCATCATACAGAAGGTTAAGAAGTTCTTGGTCTCATGATAAGTAGTAAGCTTATGCCTCAGGAGACTTGCTCCCATTTCTGCTTTAGAGAGAAAGTGTGCATTGACAAGCTTGGAGAAGACTTAGGAGAGTCAGGTCTTGTAGGAGTCTTTGTGGCAGCTGACATCGAAGGACAGGCCAAGGACGAAGAAGTGGGAGCATTGTGTGATGGAAGCAAGGTTTGTGCCCGTGTGGCTGGCTACAGCACATCAGTCCCAGGGCTCCTTTGACACAGTGCTGGCTGGGACAATATAAGGAACGTGATGTAATAATATAAGTTGTGTCTTTTAGAAACATTTAAAATGAAATTTGAAGACCCTAGGATGTTTATAACTAAATGATTTGGTCTATGATAGGAGTCTTAAGTGCAGATTTTTTCAAATTGAAGACATGAGTGTCAGTCTCCTGATTAGATTGAATTAAGCAATAGAAATAAGGACATAAGAGTAAATAAAAGTCCTATTTATAAAGGACAAAAAGTTAATAGTTACTAAATTTTTTTCCTCTTTCGTACAGTCTAGTAATGTCAGAGATCAGCATTAGAGAGGGAGCATCTGATATGTCAGATGGAAACGGGTGAAGATGGTTAAAAACTTAGAGACAGAGGACAGATTTGAAAATAGTTGCATAGGTATGGATTTTGAACATGGCTCTCTTTTCTTTTTTGCCGATGCCTGTAGAATGCAGAACATAGTACTTAAGCTAGACTGTGTACCTGGCACAGTCTGTCAGTCACTTGACCATGACTCCAGTCTTTCCTTAGCGTGTCAAGGTTGCTTAGCTACCACCTGCTCTTTTTGCCTAGTTCCTGGAGTTGTCCTTCATGTATGTACCTTTAAAAAAAAATGGGGGTGGGGATGAGAGGCTTTATGAGCAAGATTTGCAAGCAGGGTAAAGAGATAGGGAAACTTGCATGAAGAGTTAAGGCAAAGCACATTTTAGAGTTTATGGTGTAAACATGTCATTCCTCCTGATACAAAGGCTGTATCTTCTGTTAAGTGACTTCATAAGAGATAAAAACATCTCTGGCGAGAGTGAGGCATTATGAGAAGTCAGAAGATGAAAGTAAATGAATGTGGAGAATTTGAGGGTTTTTAAAGTTTGTTTTGTTTTATATTTACTTATATGTAAGAGTATTTTGTCTGCATATGATATCTGTGCACCACATGCTCACAGGCGTCTGATCCATCCCCGAGAATTTAAGTTTTATTAAATTGGAGAGATGGTTCAGTGGTTAAGAGGGACCAGAGTTCTGTTCCTTGCTGATAAGTCTAGTAACTCTAGATCAGGAGAGCTAGTGCCTTCTATGGCTTCCATGGGGACCTGAATATATGTGGCGTGGCACCCTCCCCCCAAGACACACAAACATGCACATAAGTAAAATAAACTAAAATCATTTAATAAAATGGGTAGCTCATAGAGTTTTTGAGATGTCGTGAGATAGGTACCTTATCTTTTGGGAAGATAGACACAGTGATTCATGCCTGTAATCTCAGCACAAGGAAGGCTAAGGCAGGAGAATTTCTGTGAGTTTGAGAATTGTCTAGACCAGCCACATAGTTCAAGGCTTGGCTGGGCTGCTTAGCAAGATCCTGCTTCAAAAAAGAAAAATAAGTGAAAGTCTGCAGACACCACTGGCAGAAAGCACACCAGAACCAGGGTCAGGACAGCTGAGGTTGAGGCTATATAGTAATTTACAATGTATGAGTTAGTCCTACAGATTAGGGAAGGGAGGTCCCAAGCAGCAAAGATGGTTGGAGCTGACGTACCAGTGTTTGGAATGGTTAGGATTTTGGGTGGGCAATAGATGTGAGTTTATGGCAATGTGGTTAGCTATTTTTGAAGTTTTCTTATTAAGTTGCTTTTATAGAATATTGGTTTATTTTTCAGAATCACAAGCGACAGGAGACCTTTGAATGCCATGGCCCTCGGGCGGTCAGCTGTCTTGCTACAGCTCAGGAAGGTGCCCGAAAGTTGCTGGTTGTAGGGTCTTATGACTGTACCATTAGTGTCCGTGATGCACGGAACGGACTGCTGCTCAGGACCCTGGAGGGCCACAGCAAAACTGTTCTTTGCATGAAGGTGAGTAAATAGATGGTTTTGAATGGCGTTGCGGCTACTATGTTGTATGTTGTTAGAGTCTTGTAAAGAGTATAGTTAAGGAGATTATGGTCTTCTGTGCTTGGGTCACAAAGGAACCAACCTTTTTTTTTTTTTTTTTTTAGAATTTTTTTTTTATTCATTTTATATACCAACCACAGATCCCCCTCTTGTCCCTTCTCCCCTCCTCCCAGCCTCTCCCTCACAACCACCTTTCATCCTCTTCTCCAAAAGGATAAGACCTCCCTCCCATGGGGAGTCAGTGAAACCTGGTACATTCAGTTGAGGCAAACCCCTCTCCTGCATCAAGGCTGAGCAAGGTGCCCCGCCATAGGTAGTGAGCTCCAAAAAGCCGGCTCATACACCAGGAATAGGTCCTGATTCCACTGCCCGGGAGCCCTCAAACAAACCAAGTCTCACATTGCAGGGGGCCTAGCCCAGTCCCATGTAGTCTCCACAGCTCTCTATGGAAATATATATTTAATAAAATAATATCAAAGGACAGAGTCATCTCTCCATCCCCACCCTGAGACAGGGTTTTCTGTGTAACAATCGTGGCTGCCTTAGAACTCACAGAGATCCTCCTACCTCTGCCTCCCAAATGCTGAGACTAAGGGCATGTACCACCATTGCCTGGTTTTCATGGCTTGACTCTGTAGTTGACTCTCTGATATTCCAGACTAATTTTATATCACCACAGCTGTTGGTCCAAAGTTCTTGATTTCCCACAGTTGTCTCTGTGTTTCCCCATCATGATGTTGACCCCTTCTTGCTCTTATAATCTCTCCTTCTTCTTGTTGGCTGGTGCTTACTGTGGATCTCTGCATCTGCTTCCATCGGTTACTGGATGAAAGCTCTGTGATGACAGGACACTCACCAATCAGATTACAAGGGAAGGCCAACTTAGGTCCTTTTTCTCCACTACTGCTGGTAGTCTAAGCTGGGGTCATCCTGGTGGATTCCTGGGAACTTCACCAGCACCGGTTTCTTCTTAACCCCATGGTGTCTCCCTCTATCAAGATGTCTCTTTCATTGCTCTCCCACTCTGGCCCTCCCCCAGCTCTACCATCCCATTCCCTCCTGTCCCTCCCTCCACTTCAGTTCATTCAGGAGCTCCCACCCATGTGTCCCTCTTAGGGTCCTCCTTGTTTCTTAGCCTCTCTGTAGCTATGGGTTGTAGCCTGGTTATCCTCTGCTTTATACCTAGTATCCACTTATGAGTAAGTACATTCCGTGTTTGTCTTTCCGAGTCTGCGTTACCCCACTCAGGATATTTTCTAGTTCCATCCATTTTTCTGCAAATTACATGATTCCATTGTTTTTTATTGCTGAGTGATGCTTCGTTGTGTAAATACCACATTTTCTTTATCTGTTCTTCAGTTGAGGGGCATCTAGGTTGTTTCAAGTTCTAGTTATTATGAGTAATGCTGCTATGAACACAGTTGAGTAACTGTCCTTGTGGTAAAATTGAGCATCCTTTGGGTATATGCCCAAGAATGGTATCATTCATTGGGTCTTAAGATAGATTGATTCCCAGTTTTCTGAGGTGTCATACTGATTTCCAAAGTAGCTGTACAAGTTTGCACTCCCACCAACAGTGGAGGAGTGCTCCCCTTGTCCACATCCTCTCTAACATAAGCTGTCATCAGTGTTTTTGATCTTAACCATTCTGACAGGTGTAAGATGGTATCTCAGAGTTTAGCATTTCCCTGATGGCTAAGGATGGTTTCTTGGCCATTTATGATTCTTCTGCTGAGATTTCTCTGTTTAGATCTGTACCCCTTTTTAATTGGATTGTTTAGAATGTTGATGTCCAGTTTCTTGAGTTCTTTATGTATTTTGGAAATCAGCCCTCTGTTAGATGTGGGGTTGGTGTAGATCTTTTTCCCATTCTGTATAGGCTGTCATTTTGTCTTATTGACCGTGTCCTTTGCTTTACAGAAGCTTCTCAGTTTCAAAAGATCCCATTTATTAACTGTTGCTCTCAGTGTCTGTGTTATTGGTGTTATATTTAGGACGTGGTCTCCTGTGCCATCGCGTTCAAGGTTGCTTCCTACTTTCTCTTCTATCAGGTTCAGTGTAACTGGATTTATGTTGAAGTTTTTGATGCACTTGGACTTGGGTTTCATGCTTGGCAATAGACATGGGTCTATTTGCAGTCTTCTACATCCAGTTGTGCCAACATCGTTTGTTGAAGATGCTGTCTTTTTCCATTGTACATACAGTTTTGGGGGTTTTTTTTGTCAGAAATCACGTGCTCATAGGTGTGTGGATTAATGTAGGGTCTTCAATTTGATTTTATTGGTCCACATGTTGGTGTTTATGCCAATACCAAACTGTTTTTATTACTATAGCTCTATAGTAGAGCTTGAAGTCAGGGATGGTGATGCCTCCAGAAGTTGCTTTATTGCACAGGATAGTTTTATCTATCTTGGGTTTTTTGTTTTTCCATATGAAGTTGAGTATTGTTCTTTCGAGGTCTGTGAAGAATTGTATTGGGATTTTGATGGGGATGGCATTGAATCTGTAGATTGATTTTGGTAAGATTGCCATTTTTGTTAGGTTGGTTCTATCTATCTAAGAGCATGGGAGAGCTTCCTATTTTCTGATGTCTTCTTCAGTTTCTTTCTTCAAAGATTAAAAGTTCTTGTCATACAGGTGACCAACCATTTTTAATGACACTAGCAAGAAACAAATATATTTTATTGTAGTGTGGGCATGTTCTAATTCGTTTCTAGGACAGTTCATAGTTGGTCTTCATGAACCTAGTGATAATCTGACAGGTTCATCATAGTTCCTGGTGGTAATAAGACGTGTTTCAGTTAGAAAATTCATCTGGGAAACATTATTTTATGCATAATTTGTATTAATCTCAAAATAGGATGGGAATTCACCTTTGCCAACGTGTGTTAAAGTTACCTTGCACAGAAGCTAATTGATACACTATTTTTCTTTAAGGTGGTGAACGATCTTGTGTTCAGTGGCTCCAGTGACCAGTCAGTTCATGCTCACAACATTCATGTAAGCTGTGTTGGTAAAGTGGAAGGAAGTTTTGAGGCATTCCTCGGCACTTGTAATTTTAAACTCTGGCCCATATTCTAATATGCTTTGTATGCTCCTGGGTAATTTCATACCACCTGGAACTTCTAACCTCATCAAAAATAATCAGAGAAAGACTCGGAATTTATGGAAGATTTCATTTGAATACCTCTTTTAAGCTTGAGGGCCATGGCTCTCAGAGCGTGTTTAAAATAGAATAGATAGAAACAGCTGAGAGGTTGCTCTTAGGTCTCAGACGCAGTGCAGATGGAGTCCAGCCCATCCTGACTTGTTACTTGGGAGCAGTGAGTTGATGAAAGTGAGATCATCCCCTGGTTGTCATTTATTTATTTAGATTTACATATTTGTATACTGCATGTACATATATAAATAGATATCTTGGATATAACAAAACTTGTTTCATATACACATAGCCTGAAGATAATTTTATTTTTAGTGTGTTTGGACTGTGACCTGACACACAGAGTGGGTTTAGAGCTTTTCACTTGTGATTGATGTCTGTGCTTCAAAGTTGTGTATTTTGGAACATTTATGATTTGGATCCAGGCTACTCACACTCCAGAAATAGAGGGGCTACAGAGGTGCTTACCACAAAACCCTATAAACTAAGTTTCGTCCCCTGAACCCACATGCTAGAAGAGAACAGACTCCTCATTTAACCTCTGATCTCCGACATTTGTGCCATGGCATGTGTACAGATAAAATACATGAAGTCAATAAAGGTTAAAGTTGGAGGATAGATGTAATGTTTTCTGTGGGTAGCTGTACTGTGAGTGTGAGGACTTGAGCTATTAACATTAGCTATATTTGTTACAGGAGCCTCAGAATTTCCCTATAGAACTTTACAATCATAAAATTAGCTGGAATACTGAAGGCCAGTTTGGTGACTGTCCCTCTTTTCTGGTGCAGACTGGTGAGCTTGTACGCATCTATAAAGGTCACAATCATGCAGTGACTGTGGTGAATATCCTGGGGAAAGTGATGGTGACTGCTTGCCTGGACAAGTTTGTTCGAGTCTACGAGTTACAGGTAGGATTGGACCCACGTATTTGCATGACTGCTTTGAGGGGATTGTCTGGCTAGAGTAAGGTCCTTCAGAATTACACTTTCAGAAACCTTCTAAAATGATTTGATAGCCACCAGGCCAAAGACTGCACTTAAAAGCCACTTGGAGATACTTGCTTCGGCTCCCAGTTGTCAAAACTAGCATTGTTTGTTTTTCTCCTTTTCCCCCTTTTGGGTGGATGGGGTGGGTAGGAGGACAGGGCTGAGGCTGTACTGTAGCCCAGACTGCCTTCAAACTTCCCATATAGCTAAGGACTCTGAATTGCTGACCCTGCTGCTTTCACCTTCCAAGTGTTGAGTTTAATGTCACCGTGGACGAAACTTAGATGCTTTCTGGAGAGCATCCACAGCCTCTCAGATTCTGTTGTAGTTGCTTTGGGTTTGAGATGTTGATTGTAAAGACGTTGGTGTCAAGTCCTCTGTTGACTTACTCTCTAACTCTTCTTCTTCTGCCTAAGTCTCATGATCGACTGCAAGTTTATGGAGGACACAAAGACATGATTATGTGTATGACCATCCATAAAAGTATGGTGGGTATTGCGTACTTTGTCAGATGCTTGCCTTTGAATGTGTTTGCTTAAAACTCCATATGCTGATAGTAACTTGTCTACTCTTACTACCTACAAAGTGACATCTTGCCAACGTGATTGTGAGGTGCCCCCTTACTGAGTACCTTGCTTCTTGTCATAATAGTGGGAACTAACCCAACAACATTGTTGAGCATTCTGTTTCTATGAATAGCTATAATAAGTACAGTAAAATCTATTACCACTGTTAATGGAAGATTTGATTAGATCCGTCTGAGCAAAACACTGGAAACTAAGAATTGGCCAATGTGGCATTGTTACAGCCAATGCACCTAACCCCACTTAACTACTGTTCTTATTTTTTAGACAGGGTTTTGCTGTGTAGCTCTGGCTTTCCTGGAACTCACTCTGTAGACAAGACTAGCCTTTGAACTCAGAGGTCAGCCTGTCTCTGCCTCCCAAGTGCTGGAATTAAAGCTGCCACCACACCTAGCTCCCTGCTTACTTTTTAGATGGTTTTATTTTTAATTGTGAGGTTGAACCAGGATGGATGTTTTCAAGGTCTTGAGTAGTAAAACCCCTTTTTTGCAATGAATAGACTTCCAGTTAGTCAGCAGAATAAGTACCTTCACTGCCATCTTTGCTGTGAGCCACAGCTCAAGGGTGGCCCTCTAAGGGGCACAGTTTCCAGGGGCTCTGACCAGGCAGTGCTTTGGTGTCTAGACCCTGGTTTTACATGAGGTTTGTATGCCTCTTTCTACTTCCATGAAGGGTTGTTTCTATATTTGTTTCTTCACATATTGTCTGATACCCTAAACTTCTTTCTCCAGATTTACACGGGTTGTTATGATGGAAGCATCCAGGCTGTGCGGCTGAATTTGATGCAGAATTACCGCTGTTGGGTAAGCCGTAAGATTGGTGTCACCAGACTTCAGAGTTTCTTGGTCCTGGGCTGGTTTATAGATCTTTGTGATTGGCACTGTAGCATTTGAGTTTTGTGAACTGCTTTGTGCCTTTCACTGTATGACAGAGAAGCTTCACTTTGAAAGAATACACAATGCTTTCGGCTTCCTTATTGAAAAATCCCTCAAGTTAGATATGTATAAATAGTGTCTTCTCATTTTGTCCCCAAGGTGTTTTGTTTTGAGGAGTTTGTATGGGTGGGATTTTGTTTTGTCTTGTTGGCAGTTCTGAGGGTTAAACTTCCCAGTAATAGGCAGGTCCTTTGCTCTCAGGTCTCTGCCTCTCTGGGTGGTTTCTGTTTGTTACTAAGTCAGTAGCAAGCTTGTTTTGGTCACCTCTCTCCCTCTGTATTCCCCTTCTCAGGTGCTACAAGTATGTATTGTAGTTGGTTGTTGCTCTTTGCTCTTGGGGGGGGGGGGGCTGCTACCCAGCTCCCAGATAAGTGCCCGGGAGTCTTTTTCTTACTTATAAATGCTCAGCCTTAGTTTGGCTTGCTTCTTTTTTGCCAGATTCTGGTCTTTTTCCTTTCTCTGTGTAACTAGTTCCTTTTTTTCCCCTCATTCCTTCATCCCTCTTTTTCTCCTTTTATCTTCTCTGCCTGCCAGGCCCCTCCTATCCTTTACCTGCCTTGCTATTGGCCAGTCAGCTCTTTATTAGTCCATCAGGTGTGTTAGACAGGCAAGTACCACAGCTTCACAGAGTTAAACAAATGGAACATAAAAGAATGTAACACATCTTTGCATCATTAAACAAATGTTCCACAGAATAAACAAATGTAATATATCTTAAAATAATATTTTACAATTTATGAATTGACTTATTTCCTTGATGAATAGGTAAAGAAAAACTTGGAATTTTAAATTATAGTCTTAATTTAGCCCACAAAATGTAAGCACCTTCCTATAACTATAGGTCTTGTTTTCAGTTGGCTCTAATACGGGGAGTGACCAGTGAGAAGTCAGTGGCACTAAATTTCTTCCCCAAACCTCTTTATCAGAATTAATGTAATGGGGGGGGTTTTTCTTTAAATTTGATTCTAGGCTTATCGATAGCCTGTGTAGTGCAAAGGTAGTTGAAATAATCTGACTGGGAAAAACTCAGATTTGCATTGCTATTTAGTCATGAACTTTCTAGAGGGAGTGGCTCTCAAGATTCTACCCATTTTGAAGATCTAAAGGGCACTGACTGATTGCTATAATAGATACTTTCTTTGGTGTAGTCACTGGTCAGGTGGCTCCACCACAAGGTTCTATAAATGTCCTCTGGCCAGCACTTCTGCTCATTGGGTGAGTTTTGAGAAGGAAGGTGTAGTATGAGGTTTCTGGCCTGGACTTTTGGGCTCGGTACCTTTTCTCAGACCAGCATAGTTGTCCTCTGCTTCTTCTGGCTTCTCTCTGGCATTCTGCTCTGTTCTGCCTGTTCCCAGAGTCTTCTTAGTCTGGTAGCCCCGCCCACACTTCCTGTTTGCCTTTGGCCAATCAGCGCTTTTTATTAAACTCATAGGAGGGGACAATTATTTACAATGGAACAACCTAATTCCCCTACAGGAAAGAGGGAGACTGGTTAAGAAATCAGCAGGATTGGAGGACACATGAGGGGCTGTTAAGAGGATGATCCACACACATTGTATACATGTGTGAGGATAGCATAATAAAACGCACTAGGAGTAGTTAATACATGCTTACTGAAACTTGTGAGTGAACATCCTGGAATAGTCAGTCATAATATTCATTACAAGGCTGCAGGTTTAGAAGCAAGAACAGTCTGTGCTTTATGAATAATAGGTAAGATTGAACTACATGTTTACGAAAAGTTACATTTTGTTTTAAATGGTAAGATTGTGGTTAAAATGATAGAAGTTTTGAGTTTTAAAAGTCAGACTTCACTGCAGGTAGTTATTTGCTTTGAGGCAGGTCTCATGTCACCCATGCTTGCTGGCTTCCCACCCTCCATGTAGCCAAAGCTGATCTTGAAGTCCTGATCCCCTACTTTTACCTCCACATGCTGAAAGTGCAGGTGTAGGCTGCTAGTCATAACTTCTATCGTGTTGTAGTTTAGTTTCAGGGTTCTTAGAGTTGTTAAATAAATCCTTTTTAGTGTTGTGGGAAAGCTGCTTGCCTTTTGGGGGGGAACAAAATGAATTACAAATCTATAAAGCAAGTTCCAGAACAGCTAGAACTGTTAACAGAGAAACCCTGTCTCAAGAAACAAACAAATAAAAATCACAGAATAAACGGAACATAGTTTGTTTCATGATGCAAAATAAATGGCAGGCTGTAGCTGGGACTACAGGGACATCATTTAATCTCTGCACAGGCAGTCAGATTCTGAGGGTTCAAGGCCAGCCTGGTCTAGGCAGCTGGAACCATAGTGAGAGGGGACGGAGGTGGTGTTGTATGCATACATGTCCGTTTGCTTACATGCTCCTTTTTATGAACCCTCATCCTTCCTTACAGTGGCATGGCTGCACTCTGATATTTGGTGTTGTGGATCATTTAAAACAACACTTGCTGACTGACCACACAAATCCGAACTTTCAGACACTGAAGTGTCGCTGGAAGAACTGTGATGCTTTTTTCACAGCAAGGAAAGGATCCAAACAGGTATTTCTATGGGATTGGCTCACCTGGGCTCAGCAGGTAGCTTAGGGCCAGTGTTCTTAACCTTCCTAATTCTGCACCCTTTAATACAGCTCCTCACACTGTAGTGACCCCAACCATAGTTATTCCCATCGTTATTTATAACTGTACTTTTGGTTTGTTACTAATTGTAATGATATATGATATGAAGGATATTTAATCTGTGACCCCTGTGAAAGAATTGTTTGGCCCTGAAGGGGTCCTGACCCACAGATTGAGAAACATTGACTTAGTGCAAAGACCAGCAAGTCCTGCTTGCCTTTTAAGGTGTTCAGGATTGCAATAAATAGGGAGGGGCTGGGAATTTTCTTGTTATTACTCAGGAATTTGGGAGTTAAACAAGATTTTCAAAAACTATTGGACTACTTTTAATAAAGAGATTAAGCAGAGTCCTTTAGGTTTGCGCTCTTGTGCTAAGGGGTAATGTCATCTCTAAGTGGATAGTTTCCTGTTGTTAACGGGAGACACCCTTAATGCACACAGTCCAGCTGAGTGTTCTCAGCTTTAACTACCACCCTGCTCCCCTTTGGTTTCTCACGGCCCTCTCTTTCCCTAGGATGTTGCAGGGCATATTGAACGGCATGCTGAAGATGACAGCAGAATGGATTCATGATGTTTTTTCCTCCCATGTTGGGAAGTCTTTCAGAAACTGTCTTTACATTGGCCCCTCACAAGGCCACTCTGCCCTTCTCCAGTGAAGCTGGGGAGGAGAAAATGGTTCACAGCCGACTACCACTAACAGAATCTGGGCAGTCTGGGGTGATAAGTTACACACAATTCAAGTCTGTGCTGGAGCGTGTAGGGTGACATGTAAGTAGGTTCTAAGGAGCCATGCTCTTCTGGGAGAGATGACATACAGGATTTATACCTCTAGACTGTAGGTTTTTATTAAAGATTCAGACTTTAATTGGTTACTCAGTTTGACCCTAATCATATACATACTTTATTGATTCTGTTTGTCATTTCTGCTTTATGGTGGCTTATGATAGGTTTTTCACAATCAGTTTTAATTCCTCTTTTTGATATAACTGGGTATTTAAATTTGAGGCAAATCATTTTTTTTAATAATTATGTAAAGTGTTTCACTATTAAGGGCTCTGTGGATGGACAAAGCTGGCCTTGGGTTCAAAAGGAAATGTGGTAGAGTCCTGAGAACCAACCCAGCTGCTCAGCGTGCTGTGTTTTAGACTTTAGACAGATTCCATGACGGAAGTCCCTAAAGACAGCATTTCCTATAAAGCACTCCAGAGTGCTCAGTGTAGCGCCATCCTTCATTTCTGCACTCACTGGCCTCTTCTGGCTCTCGGGGTCTCGTGGAACCTTAATATCCTTTTGCACTGCTCCGTTGCCAGCCCCCATCTTCTGCTATCTTGCTGGGCCAGAGCAACGGCCCAGGAGGCTCACAGGATGCTTTTAGCCTACCCACAGCACCCTGGATAGGGGAGCTAGAAAAAGCATCTGAATTCCGTTGACAGGGTGTCACATAGGCCTTTAGCTTCTGAAGCCAGTGTCTGCCTTCACATTCCTGCCAGCTAAGGAAGTCAGGTGGAGTGTGGTGAAGGAAAGGCAACCATTGGGAATACTCATGTCACGTTGCTTTGTGCTTGTGCTTGGGTTGCTTTGTGCTTGGATTTCCTCAAGATTTGTATGTAGAACTAAACAAATGTTTCTTTCTAATCTTTTATTTCTGGATTCTCAAAACTCAAGTTCTTCAGAGAAAGAGGACCCTCATACCACATACCATAGCTTCAGGATTGCAGACTCTTGTTTTTGTACCTGGCCTCATCAGGCTCTAGGCTCTAGGGCAGGGCAGCTCTGCCAGGGATTGGTGGATAGGCTACAAGCTGGTTTATGAGTCTTCTAAAATTGCATAGAAGATTAAGTATATCCCCCCACCCCCCAGGAATGGATCTAAGGGTTAATACTAGTTCATAAGTGACCCACAAGTAAGTGGCTGTTCACGTATGGCCTTTTGTATGGGAACACTTTTGTTGAGTACATGGCTTAGATGTGAAAAGAATCATTGTGTGATACTGAGATCTTATTGACAAAGCATATTTATGCAATTTCTATATGAGAGTAAAAACCTTTCGCGCCTCTCACCTCCACTTCCTGTAAGGGTAACCAGAGGAGCCACAATTCTATGGGCCTGGGAAGTGATTTCTTAGGACAGTTACTTAGGTTTGTTGCTAAATTTGCTTCATTCTCTGAGCTGCAGCATCTCCAATGTTCCACATTGGCAGAGCAGCTAAGGAAGGAAGCACAAGTTCCCTGTTCCCCAGGGCAGTATAGAAAGGGATGAGTGGTTGGGCTGGGTGCAGCAGGGAAGAGGAATGTAAGGTGGTGACAGTGGTGAGAAATGCAGTTGGGCAGGGTTAGTTGGAGCTGTGATCTGAGTTTCCCTCGGTAGCACTGTGTGCCCGTGTCTGCCCTGCTTCCTCATGTATGTGTGGGCACCTGCTCTGGGACTCCCTCATTTCACAGGGGTTTCTTTGAAGCAGTGTAATGACTTCAAGAAGAGGTGAGATTGTTTTTGGTACCAGGTCACCCTGAGTTTCTTGGCTCCTCCGCATGGCTCCCTGAAGGAGACAGAACTTCTGTTGTTCACTGTGTCTGTCATTCATGATCAGCCGCAGTTCCCCTCAGGAGGGGCTGCTTGGGTCTGTGCTGACTTTTGTTTGGTAATTTGATGAGGGAAGAAAAGTGAGTAATAACCTCCCAAAGCTCAAGATACTTCTTATGAGCACTTGCAGGTCATTTTTAACATTTTTAAATTCTTTATGCCATGTCCAACAGCTCAGAGATAAGAAAATCTTTAAAATCCTTTTGTGTTTATGGTCACAGTTCTAATAAAATGCCAGCCACTTTCTTTTTCATTTTTTTTTTTTTTTTTTAAGTTTTCACTTAGGTTCAAAACACATTTTGGCATACTCTGTTCAACTATACACGATACAAATTAAAAAGAGCAAGAAATGATGTACTGACATTACTTAAGTTTGAGATGTCTATTTTGTATTGCACTTGTTGCTCTTATGAGGAAAATGTTAGCTTTTGTTAGGAGAGTTAGCAGTTGAAAATTTGAACTCATGAGCTACATAGATAGAATCCAAGCCAATACTTTTATGATTGAAGTGATTGTTACCAACAGAGTTTTTTTGTTTTGTTTTGTTTTTTTGTTTTTGTTTTCCTGGTAGACTTATTTATGAGACAAATTCAGTGCATGGGCATATGGCTGAGTTTCTGGGTGTGGATGCACACTTAGAATGACGCAGTGTTATATTGTGTATCCTCCTGAAAATCAGAGGACAGAGCCAGCCACAGATTTAGCTTTGAAGATCAGAGAGTGGTGACCCGCACCCTCACGAAGCAGAGACATAGATCCAGAGACATAGATCCTTCTGGATTGAGTTCAGGGCCAAACAGAGCCAG
Source organism: Phyllotis vaccarum (assembly GCA_033318265.1). Taxonomy (NCBI): domain Eukaryota; kingdom Metazoa; phylum Chordata; class Mammalia; order Rodentia; family Cricetidae; genus Phyllotis; species Phyllotis vaccarum. The sequence goes on along the minus strand of JARWLC010000001.1, from coordinate 148,536,159 downwards.
GTGGTGTTGGTGCCCAACATGGAACATAAACCCATGACTCTGAGATTAAGAGTCTCATGATCTACCTGATCTACCGACTGAGCTATTATTTCGTGGAAGTTAACTCATTGAGAAGGAAATTGGAGTATTTTGTGAAGTTGGGTTTAAATAATACCTACATTGTGGTTTGGTCAAGTAGCTTGGTTTGCATATGCTTACTTAGCAGATTTGTTCTTGTTGTTTTATGGAGAGTTCTAGAATCACTATAAAGGCTGCACCTGCCCTCCTTATAGTGGTGGGTTTAGCCCTGTTCTGTCACTAAGATCCTTGAGTTTCAGGGAGGTGACCTGATAGGTAGGAAAGGAGGAAGCTATGGGGTCCCACTCTCCATTGCAGTTATGTGTGGAACCTTGTGTAAATTAACCTACAGTTTGTCTTTGCTTAGCCCCAAGGACATGGCCCAGTCCAGAAGTGACCCAGTGCTGTCAGAGGGTGGAGAAGGAAATGCCTTGGGGGAAGTAGCTGCCCAGAGCTTCCCAGAACCTTGGTTTCTTACTGTATTTCAATACTAAATATGGATTAGAAGAAATGTCAGGTGACATTTGACTGTAAAGATATTTCTAAACAGCCTTCTTACATTTTGGTATAAAAGCTGTGAACTTCGTAACTTTGTGAGATATAAAGCAAATACAAGAAGAAAATAAAGTACTTTTACTAAGTGTTCTTTTGGTTTTCTTGTATTTTCGTGATTAGTCTTTTCCATCTTGGCATAAAGAACAGGACAGTGGGCAGGAAACTGTGTGTGTGTGTGTGTGTGTGTGTGTGTGTGTGTGTGTGTGTGTGTGTGTGTGTGTGTGTGTGTGTGTGTGTGTGTGTGTGTGTGTGTGTGTGTCACAGAGCCACTTCAGGTCCAGATTAGATTCATGGTCAGAGGCTGTTTTAATATCAGACCAGTCCGTGAGCAGAGGAGCTAGGATGGGAAAAAAAGAACACTTCTCCCCTGCATTGCCCTGTAGTAATTGGCTCATCCTGTTACCCATTTATTTGACTTAAAGTTTATTTTATGATTTCGTGCATATAATGTACTTTGATCACACACACACACCCAGTTCATCTCTTTGCACCCATAAGTGTTCCACACAAGTGATCTTGGAAAAGATCTGAGTAGTCCCTGTGCTCAAGAACCAGCAGCAGCGAGAGTGGAGGGAGGAGGCTCAGGGGCACCTGCTGCTCTTCCAGAGGACCTTGCTATGGTTCCCCGCACCCACATGACCCTCACCTTCTCTAGCTCCCAATTCTATGGAATCTGATAACCTCTTCTGCCTTCCACAGGCACCGGGTACACATGAGGTGCTCAGATATAAAAGCAGGCAGAACACTGATTCACAAAACAAGATTACAAATAATTAAAAGAAAAGGTAATAGGCATGATTCAGTATGACTCAAGCCTTTGATTTTATATGTAGTTTCCATTATTTTATCCTGAAACTAGAGTTTTTCTCCATTAATATCCTCACCAGACCTAACCCTTCTAGTACCTGACAGGATCAGGTCTTTGTGTTGTGTAAATGTGTGTGCAGGTATGGAGGTGAGATTAACTTTGGGTTTTCCTCTGTCTCCCTTTGTGTGTGTGGTGTGTGCATGCTGTTGAAGTTGGCACCTTGACCACACTCCACCTTTGACATTGAAGTCCAGGTCTCACTTGTCAACCAGCTCATCTAGCTAATCCGTTTGTGCCAGGGTTCCCTCTTTGTCTCCCTTGGGACTACATGAGGGTGATCAGTTCAGCGGGCACTTACAGTTACAGCATTTTTACCCAGTGAGCCATTGCCCCAGTCCTTCCACCTTATGTTTGAGACAGGCTCTCACCAAGCATAATCCCTTTGGCTAGACTGGCTGGCCAGCAAGCCTGTATTGTTTCTCTGTCTTTGTTCTCGGTGCTGGAGTTACAGGTCTGAGCTTCCAAACACTGGGTTTCTCATGCATGTGTAGTCTTGTACCCACTGAACCATCTCCCTAGCCCCAAACTAGGCCTTTCTAGGGGTGATTTTTGAAAGTATGGCTGGAAAACAGTCGTGCTTTATGGAGATGATTTATGAAAGTGTAGCCGAGAAATGTTAATAAAGAAAGCAGTGGAACCAGTCAGACATGTGCCTTTATTTACTTTTTTTCATAATGCAGCCAAATTTTTATCAGATATCCCAAAGTATTGGCTCTGTTTACCCCAGAGTAAAGCCACCCTAAAACTGGCAGAACTGAGTGCAGACTTGTTGATTGCGCTCCTGAATGAATGTGTACCACTAGCAGGTACTGAGGACAGTTGAGAATCAGCAGACCTCCCAGTGAGGCTGCACCTAGCTCAGGCAGGCATAAGCCTTCATGTGGCAAAAAGAGTTCTCCCAAGCATCAGGGTGGGCATCGAGATTTGGGGCAAAGTGGAAAAGGCCAGAAGCTGGCTAGGTTTGGTGGAGGTGCAGCTACTCAGTTCTTCGTGGTAAGTGGCTCTAGCTGGGTTGGGTTGGGCTGGAATTCTGGTTGATCTTGCATGAGGCCTGGCTGGTTCAGGCATACATGGTAAGCTGCAGCCACTGAAAGAGGAAGCCCCAGATCAACACAAAAGCAAGCAAAGAGGTCAGTCATCCCTAATATCTTTTTCGTTGGGAAGGGAACAGGGAGGGTTCTTACAAAGAGCATCATGGTCCTTTCTCCTGAGTTTCTAGGAAAGTGTTTTCTGGCAGTGCATCCGGAGGGCCAAAGCTCTCGTGATACAGTAACCACAGTCTTCACTAAGCTCCCTTTCAAGTTGCTGTTCTTGGAGTGAGGGGCACTCCAGTCTACCTCACTGTCTACACCTTGGGCTCTGTGGTCCGAGGATGTGCGGTTTGTTAGGCTTACCTCAAGAACATTCAGTTTGATGATGCCATCTCCATCTTTGTCAAAGGCGTTAAAAGCTCCTGTGTGAAGGAAAGCATAGGCCAAAGCCAGTCACTGCCTCTGCCCAGGCGTTTGCACTCTCTTAGGGTTTTTATTTAATTTCCTTGTGTTTACTCGTTTATTACTTGTGTGTTCCTGTGGGCACATATCACAGAACACATGGAGTGGTTGGAGGACAACTCTGAAATCAATTGGTTCTTTCCTTTCACCTCATGGGTTTCAGCTATTGGGCTCAGGTTTGCATGCCGCTGAGTTATCTTTCGCCAGTCCTGGTATTGAACCAAGGCTATCTGTGGAGCCTAGACTGGCCTCTACGAGCTACTAGATCACAAGTGGGCATTATCTGAGTGCTGTCCTTCCACACCTCCATGCAGAACATAACCAGCATCATCCTTTTGGCCCTCAGAGAATGACTGATACGCAGCCTCAGTGGAGGAGACCGGGCAGTTGCCAGGCTGCACTCTTGTCATAGCTGTACCATGGAGAAAGGGGTTGAGAGAGCTGAAGAGTAGCCCCTCATTCACTGCGATCATTTGGGTGGAAATGGCCTCCATAGGTCCACAGGAAGTGGCACTATTAGGTGTGGTCTTGCTGGGGGGCCTTAACACCACTTAACACCACTCTACTTGCTACCAGCTGATCCCAGTAAAGAACTCCCAGCTACCTCTCCAGCACCATGTCTGCCTTGCATGTGCCATGCTTCCTGCCATGATGGTAATGGACTAAACCTTTGAACTGTAAACCAGTCCCATATCATGCTTCATTATAAGAGCTGCCATGGTCATGGTGTCTCTTCACAGCAATAAAACACTTAACTAGGAACTTACTGAACATCCCTTCCAGCCTGACAAAGCAGCAAATGAAACTGTCAAAGTCGATGTTCATCTGTTTGTCTGCGTAGCGCATGGTGATGATGTCATAGAGTTGACTGTTGAGGTGGAAGCCTTGGAAGGGCAGGGAGAGGAAAGGGGAGTGAAGTTCTCAGGCTTACAGTCTCCTTTCCCTGCTTCTTGGCCACACTGGCCTGGAAAAGGAGAAGCCCCCTCCTTTGTCTGTCAGGGCCCTAGGAGTCCAGTCTCCCACCCCTTCTGTTTTCCGCAGCTCTCAGGTCTGCATCCTATGATGCCCCTCCCCCATCCCAGCACCTGCATCGTTGACTGCATTCCGCATCTCATAGCTATTAATTGTGCCAGAATGGTCTGTGTCATAGTGTTTGAAGATTTTCTGAAAATAGGAAATTTAAAGATAGCAGTTACACACTGAATCCCAAGTTAACCCTATCCACACTCCCACATTAGACTCCCAACCTACCTGCCAGGCATTGATCTTCTTCCAGAGGTGATGGAACTCTTGCAGATTCAGCCTCCCAGAGCCATCTGTCTGGAGGATGGATGTCAGGGCCACAGGCACATAGTAAGATCTCCTTGAACTGGGAAGGGTATCTAGGGTACTACACAGGGAAGGCAGAGCAACAACCATCATCCTCTACCCAGGCTCCTCATCCAAGGTTCTGCCCTTTCTCTCCATTCTTAACCAATCAGAGTTCCTGCCTCTATAGCCCACAGAGCCTACCCCCAAGAATAGTCCTTGTTTGGGCGGCATCCCAAGCAAATTTCAGGCCTGAGATAAGACAGGAGATGAGGACCACCCAAAACTCAGTACGCTTCCCTAACCACTCCTGTTAGGCCAGGACTGCCTGAGTCAGGGTCCCCTTGAGGCTTTCCCTAGGCATGGACACGCCTAATTGTCCCCCGGCTCTATGGGCAGATGTAAGAGGACTGGGGATGGTGGCAGGAAGGATACATCCATGAGAGCTATCATGCTGCGGCAGGACTCCAGCGTGAACCCTTGTGTCTTGAGGTCCTTGTCTGGAGGGATGGAGAAGGGTGAGGAGCTGCTTTCAGACAGCTGTGGCCCCTGCCCATCCCCCGCATCTGGCAGGAGTGCCTCACGTTTGTTCACCACGGTGTTAAGGACGTTCTTGAGTTCATCTGCACAAATCTCCATGTCCTGAGGGAGAGGAGAACTGTGAAGGGCAGAGCAACCAGTGGACACATCCCAGCTGTGCACGCGTAAGAGCCCCTTTTCCTGCCATGGGAAGCTGGGACTTTTTCTGAACCAAACAGGCCGGTTTCTGCACCCTCAGCTGTTCAGACTACAACAAGGAGAAGGCTCTAAGCCACCCAGTGGTTGGGTTAGTCCCAACCAGAATGCCCTCTGCCAGACAGGGAGCGTCTTGAGGGAAACACACGTACGTCGCCTGCAATCTGCCTAAAGATGTTCCGGAACTGTTGCTGCTCCTCAGTCTCCTGGTCTGCTTGGCCAGGCCGAGCCTGTGAGGACACAAAGGAGACTGGATCATGGGAACCCAGGCCTCAATCCCAAACAACCCACAAAGCGACAGCAGCGGGTACAGGCTCCTGTTCTACCCACCGATTCCGAGTGAGTATTCTCAAGGTTCGGCAGCTCTCCAGTCTCTGCCTCTCTAGCCCTGGCACCTTCGGCTAAGGATACATTCACCATGCCAACATGCAGGCAGCATCCTTGATCTCCAGATGGAACTTTGTCTAATGTTTTGAGCCTGACTATTCTAGCCAGGTTCTCTAATCACCTCTGTCTTTGTGGCCAAGTCCTTGCAGGACCCGCTGCCCAGCCCACTATGTGAGCACTCCTGGGTAGAGTACATAGCCCCAGAGTTCTGGATGACTGCTGTCAGACACACACTCCCTTTTGCTACCGTCCTTGTCAACAACTCTGAGCTAAGGACAGTTCAGCCATACCCTCTCCAGAAGGCTTGTCTCAGCCTTTGTCTCCCCCATGCTCTTGTCCTGCTAGAGAAGCTCCAGTAGGCTATGGTATCATTCCATCCAGGACCAGTTTGGTGTGGCAACCAACCCTGTCATTTACCCAAGAAGTACCCCAAAATTCAAAGGAACTTTCTGAGAGGAAAGAGGTCAGTGGGGTGATTCCAGATGCCTCGGTGTTGAAGAGACCATCCCTGGGAGTCACCATAACCGCCGTGGACCCTTAGAGCATAGCAGAGCCCGATTGCGAGCTGAACCCCCCATCCATGCAGCATGCTCAGAAACCTGTGGGGCTTTCCCTTGCTTATTGGGGCCCGCTTTGTCTTTGCCCTCCTCTGCCTCCTGGTCCACACCCAGCTCCTTGTTGCTGTTTGCTCTGTCTGAAACAAAGATGATGGGCTGGGAAGGAGAGGGAAATGGGGAGGGCAGGAAGGAAGCAAGGATTACAGGCTGATAGGCACAAGAGGCAACTTCCCCCCTGGGGCAGCTGTGTCCACTGAGGAGGAAATGGTCACACTCAGGAGCTCCTGAGTCTCAGTTCAAGTTTCATCTTGCACTGACAAATTGTGTGACGGGGGGACAGATGCCAAGCTTCTCTGGTCCCCTCAGTTTATGTGTGTGTGTGTGTGTGTGTGTGTGTGTGTGTGTGTGTGTGTGTATTTTGTATTGTTTAGAGCTGGGTCTCACTATGTAGCCCAGGCTAACCTTGAGTACACCACCATACCTGGCTTGAACCTCAGTTCTTTCTCACTTTTATTTATATTTTTAAAAATTATTAATGTGTTGTATAAAGTTAATTGGTCCATTATTTTATCACACCAACCACATTTCTCCTCATGATAGTACAGAGTAGTACATACATATATAAATTCTAAGAATGCTGAAAGCATATTATGTACATCAGTGAGTCTCAGCCATAAAAGCAGCCTGACCAGGGAGGTCCCATTGTCCTCCCACACTATTTAGGTCACCCGGGACAACACATGGGAACATAGCTCTGCCGGCTTTGGCTCCAGGAGGCTTCTTCGGCCAGAGCTTGTTCTTATAAACAATAGCTCTTGCTCAAGCAAATGAAGCTTATGGGGAATCGCTAAACAAACAGAAGTGACATCTGAGGGGATCAGAGGACAGGGTACAGCCATGCGACATCTCCACCAGCCATACACATAGAGATTTGCATGCAGATCTTGACAACACAGGCCTTGGAGTGTAACGGTCACTAGGGAGGTGAGGACAAGAGACTGGTCTCAGAGGAGACATCTATGGCACTTGTTCCACTGGCTCTACTTGCTAGATGTGTGCCCTTGGGCAAATTACCGTGAACCCTTACTTTTAAAGAGCATAAACAGTACTTACCTTGAGGATGCTCTTACATGAAGGGAAGGCAGGGGGCACTATGAGCACAGCACATAGCACATGTTCTCTCTGGTCTGGACCAGCACCCATGCTAGAACCTCTGTGATTGATTCCCCAGGACCACCACCAGCACCTGCACCAAACCTTGTCTGATGGCACAGATTCTGGAGGACCACTGACTCCAGTGCTAGCTTTGCCTCTTTCTGGTTGTGTGGCCTCAGTCAGACTCCTTTGTACCTTTTCTCCCTCTAAACACAGGACTGATGACAGAATCAGTGTCCTAGGATTGCTGTGAGATTGAGGTGACACATGGCAAGCACCAGAAGAACACCCAGCCCAACAGAGACTCCAAGGAGAGAAGGAAGAAACACACATTATACATGCCACACATGTAACACACAGACACACATGTTGCAGTGTGTATATACACATGCATGCACATACACACACATGCATGGTGCCCTGCCCACTCACCCTGTTACCCACCTTGTTCTTTTTCTTTTTCTGCATAGAAAGGGAAATGGTAAATGAGGAATAGGTGAGAATTAGGTTTCTAGGATAGCCAGGATTCAGGGCTCTGGGGTTCAGATACTGTGGTCAGTTGGAGCTTAAAAGGGTATGGGGGCCAATGAGACGGCTCAGCGGGTAAAGGCACTTGCTACCAAGACTGACAATCCAAGTGTGACCTCCGACAACCACTTGGTAAAAGAAGAGAACTGATTGCCACGAGCTGACCTCTGACCTCCGCATGTGTGCCTGTGCATGCACATACACATTGCACAGGTAAAGACATAAAATATCACTTTTAAAGAGACTACAGCTAGCCAGGTGGTGGCTCAGCATCCTCCCTCCACATCAAGAGACTGACAGCTTGCCAGGTGATGGAGCACGCCTTTAATCCCAGCACTCAGGAGACTGAGGCAGGTGGATCTCTGAATTTGAAACCATCCTGGTCTACACACAAAGAAAGTTTCAGGATAGCCAGAGCTACACACAGAGAACCCCTGTCTTGAAACTCCACCTCAAAATAGAGACCAATGGCTCCTATGCTTTGTTTGCCTATTCACTGCTGGGAAGGGAAAGGACTTTCCCGGTTTTTGGTTATTAAAATGTGGCTCACTCAAACCTGTGTGCAAATGAGTTTGCTTTAAGAGATCTCATTACTACTGAGGAAAACATTTAACAGGGAGATTTAATATGGGTTTCCATGTTTTGGGGTTCCCTTTGTAAAACCAGAAAGTTTGGCAATTATTCTGCTATTTCCTGTGGCAACAGTCAGCTGAGTCCTGTTTTCCCCCAATACTGAAGCCAGGTATCATTTGAAAACTGTTGGCAAACATAGTTCTGTAGGGACACTAGAATCCCTACCTTGACCTGCTGTATTCATGTGACATGCCAGCTCCTATAAGCCACCTTCTGTCCCTATCTAAGTAGTGATAGAGTTGGACCTTGGGCTTGTGGATGCCATGCCCCTAATCCATGAAGTCTTGAGTGTGCAACTCAAGGGTCCTGATATATACTCTATGCTGATCTGGCATCCAGAGGATAAGAAAGAGCAAGACACACCATACACATAACCACACATGCATACATGTCATACATACACACACATACACACATATACACACCATACACACATATATACACCCACACACACATTCTGTACTTCTGTAGGCCAGACGGTATGAGAATCTGAACTTGAGTTTTTAGCCTGCCACTTCTTACCTCTAGGAATGCAAGGAAGCCATTTGACCCTACTGAGCCACCACCTTCTCTTGTAAAAAGCTGAGATGACAACCTCATTCACTTCTTAAAATGTTCAAAAAAATTGATGCAAGCCACACATTGGAAGAATGCTTGGAAATACCATGTGGTGCACATGCCTCACCAGACATTCCATGTGTGGGAGCATATTGGTTTAAACCCCATAAGCATGGCCAGGGCATTATTATTATCCCCATTGTGTGGAGAAAAAAACTAAGTTAAGAGGGGTTTTGTAACTTGTCCAGGTCACCATGGTGGGAGATGAATGATCCAGATTCTGACCCTGGGTCCTGAGCCCAGTACACTTCCTTTTCTCTGTGTGAGAAATTGGATGTGATTCAACCTCATGACCCATTCCTAAGCCCAGCTGCCTTCCTTTAATGGATGAAATACTTTCTCCTCTTCCACACTCCCTGGCTTCTGACTGGCCAAATGGTTCTACAATAGCAGAATCATTTTCCTTCTGCTCTGCACATTAGACTCTCCTTGTCAGTACCCACTCTCTCAGCCACCACTTGTCCCTGCCTGGCTGGCAATGTGATCCCTTAGATCATCTCATGGTCACTTACCACTGGCCGATCCACAGAGATTATGTTTTCAGCTTCCCTGTAAAAAACAAACATAGGGTGTCTCGGGACCCCCAGACCAAGCAGAAAGCACCCAAGAATTTGTTCAGGTCACATGGCTTCTTGATGGTCATGGTGAAACTAAATCTAAAGAGTCCTGGGACTACACATTCACCCTGGAGCCAGTCCCAAGAGAGCAGCATTTCCAGAAAAGCACAGGAGAGCTACTTGGTGTTTTTAGGGATCTCACGAGCATGACCCAGTTACCTTTTCCCTGCACCTATTCCAGGGACAGAACTCAGAGCATCAGAGTCCATCAGTGCATCTGTGGCCAAAGGCAGAGATATGTAGCCTTACAGGCTTCCCTTGCATTTCAACCACCTTCAGCGTCTCATATACCCACTCTGTGCTTTATTTTCGCTGCTCATCATTTCTATAAATCTAAAATGTCCCAATGTTTCCTTGTTCATTGTCCCTAGAGTGTTAAGCTCCATAAAGGTAGCCAGCTTCTGTTTAATTCACGTCACTAAACCTAGTGCCTAGAAGAGTACTTGGGCAGAATGGGTGCTAAAGAAATACCTGCAGGATGAATGCAGTGAATACATTTTTTGTGGGTTACTCTGGTGCCACAGGGCTATAATTGCAACTCCCTAGGAGGCTGGGACCAGACCATCAGAGGTTTGAGGCCAATCTGAGTGAGTTCAAGACCAGCCTGGGACACTTAGTTAAACCCTTTCTCAAAAAAGATGGAAGCCATGCCAGGGTGCTCACCTGGCATGCAAGAGGCCTGGGTTTAATTGTCAGAGCTGAAGAATCAACAGGTGAGGGAGCAATGGTGCAGCGGGGAGACTGGCAAAGGCCAGTGGGTATGTCCCAAGAGCCTGAAGGGAATTGCTTCAGGTGCCTCTGGGACACAGGATGGGCCAGAGTGACCTCTTAAAGTCAGGCTGGTACTCACTCAGAAAGATTCCTCTTTTCAGAGAAGACCCGGAGGATGAATTCCCCCTCCTGATGGGGCTCATAGGTGGAGGGTACAATGACGTACTCGCTGGGGGGCAGGCGGAAGCGCTGGGACACTTCCCGCATGTTGATATAGGTTTTGCTTCTGGCCTTGGAGGCGTTGTACAAGAAAAAGTCCTTCTGCAGGTGCTGCTTATTCCCATGCATCTGGGGACAAGAACCCAAGACACCTGAGGCCCTAGGGAGGTTTGCTTGACCTACTCACAGTCCCCTCCAAGGGCTCGTTCCTAACTCCTTGGCCGTATCACAGTCTGCACCAACCTACTTCCAATTCCTAAGGCCTCCGATTGCTCAACATCATGGAGGTTCTGGATCTCACCTCCCCCTTCCTTTTTGTGATTTAGAAATGAAGGCCAGGTCTATACTTTTCCTAGACAGGACCGTTCATGACGGTCCTCAACTTCAAATCCCTCAGGTTGACAAGTGCCCCAAAGATGGAGAAGGATCTCGATTGGGTTCTGAAGGAGGCGACTCCCCTATCCTAGAAAGCAGCCACCTTTAGAGCATGTCTCTGTGAGTGTACACTTGCAGGAGTGTGAAAGAATGAGTGTGTGAAGGTTTGATGGGCAGGGTATCCTGGTGGAACGGAGAAAATGCGCATCACAGAATATGGTACCCTCCTATTAGCTTTGCTCATCAACCCTACCAGGAAGCTTCTCAGGGGGCCACAAACAGACTTAGGACCCCCAAGGAATGCTGCACACCATTGCCGGCCACGGCCACTGCTATACCTCTTTGGGAACCTGAAAGCAGAATAAAAAAACAATACCTCTGATGTGAATGAGGGCACAGACTTGGCAGAAGGAAATGCCAGCAATTATGGAGCAACTATAGACTCCTGCCACCATCCTGCCACCCCCAGTCCTACCCACTGCCCTCTGGCATTTATACTGGTGATAATCATGTGGGCCTGAGAGCAGGAGCCTTGGTGGTCACTGAGGCCCAGAAAAGCCAGAAGACCCTGCTAAAAACTCCAAATTCTCCCCACTGGCAAGGCGTGTTTTCCAGTGCTGGTGCTGGTGGAGTCTTCATACCTCGTAGATGGCAAAGCCGATGGTGAAGAGGTTGGCTCCCAGTTTCCGGTCCTTGCGCCTATTCTTCTGCATTAGAGCCACCAGGAAGCTGCAGATCACCTCAGAGTCATCAGGGTCATCATCCTCCTCCAGGAGCTTTAGACGGTACTGTGGGTTGGTCCAGAAAGTATCTGTGCCCCCCCAAAGGAAATGCATGATCAGATATGAAGAAAGGACAGGAAGGAAAATGAAGCAGGGAACCTGTCTCCCAGGTCCCCTTTATGAGAGGTAACTTCATGATTTTTATTTTTCTATATGAGTCTGTGTACCACGTGCATGCCTGGTGCCCGTGGAGGTCAGACAAGGATTCTGGGAACCCAGCCTTGGTCCTCTGCAAGAGCAGTAAGTGCTCTTTACCACTGAGCCATCTCTCCAGTCCCTATTAAGTGGATTTTGACTTAGAATTAAGACGTAATTCCCAGACATTTTTGAAATGTCCCTAAAGTTACTGTTGCCATTTTGTGCTACTTGTTTATATAAATGGAATTCTCAAGATTGGCAATTATAACATCAAAATATCCATCAAGTCCAAAAAATATTGAAGATACAGTGTCCTACCATATCTAATATTCTGCAAGATTAAAATCTTTGTGTAAAAGTAAATAAGTACATGCAGCTCATTAATATACAAATTTGCTTTTTCATTAATAAGTGGTAAACTTATATGTGTACTAATAAATTGTTTTAAAATAAGTTTATTTTCTAATTTTTTGAGACAATTCTTCTGACTCTACCTTCTGAGTGCTGGGATTACAGGCATGTGCCACCATACGTGCTTTATTCTGTGTGTGGGGATTGAACTCATGACTTCATGCGTGCTAGGCCAGCACATCATCAACTGTGTTAACATCCTCACTCTCCCAAATAAACTTCTTAATGACTTATTATCAGTAACTATTTGACTTACATACCTATTTTAGACACCTACATACCCAGGGTTGTGTAAAAATTCCTCATTGAGTCAGGCAGTGGTGACACACACCTTTAATTCCAGCACTTGGGAGATAGAGGCAGACGGATCTCTGAGTTCAAGGTCAGCCAGGGCTACACAAAGAAACTCTGTCTTGAAAAACAAAAGCCAAACAAACAAAATTCTTCATTGAAAAGGAGTTATGTGTAGAAATGTTTAAGAGGCTCGCTCCCTGCTCTAATCAACTCTAAGGTGCCCTGTGCCCGGATGCTTGACAAATATTTATGGAAAGCATGATTCAAGCATTTGTCTAATTATTGGTGAGTGGGAACCCCTACCCTCTATACTGGATGGTTTTATGTAAACTTGACACAACCTAGAGTCGCCAGAGAGAGGGGGCCTCAGCGGAGAAAATGCCTCTATAAGATCAGGCTGTAAGGCTGTAGGCTGAGCTCTGTAAGAAAGCTGAGCAAGCCATGGGAAGGCCGGCCAAGTAAGCAGCTCTCTTTTATGACCTCTGCACCAGCTTGTGCTTCCGGGTTCCTGCCCTGCTTGAGTGGCAGTCCTGCCCTCCTTCAGTCATGATAGCCATGTGAAAGGCCAAATAAACCCTTTCCTCCCCAACTTGCTTTAGTCACAGTGTTTGGCCGTAGCAACCCTAACCCTAAGAAGCCAAACCTTCAGGTGGCACTGCCTGGACCGTATGTGCAACACCCCCATGCCTCCTCTGTCTGAACGCTCACTGTCTTTGCTGACAGCATTACTTTTCAACCTACTCCTTAAGTGTCATTGGTGTCTAGGATCTGGCTTTACGCGTCTCCTCTGATTCCACCTGTCCTGTTTCCCTTGTCATCTGACCTGTCCCCTGTGTGTGTGTGTGTGTGTGTGTGTGTGTGTGTGTGTGTGTGTGTGTGTGTGTGTGTGTGTGTGAAGAAAGAGATTTCTACTTTCTCCTTCCTCCTCCTCCTCTTCCTCCTTCGTCTCTAACAAGACAGGGTTTCTCTGGGTAGCCCTGGCTGTCCTGGAGCTCACTCTGTAGACCAGCTGGCCTCAAACTCACCAAGATCTGCCTGCCTCTGCCTCCTGAGTGCTGATTAAAAACATGCGCCACCATTGCCAGGCATGACTTATACTTTCTAACTGACTCCTACATTCCAATGACACCTGAGCTACAGATTTTAGCTCAGTTTTTGTTTAACTTCCCCCCTCTCTTCCCATTTCCTCTTATTTACTTACTTTTAATTTTCATTATAAAACACTTGCGAGTGTTGTGTGTATATGATGTATGTGTGTTTGTGTGTGAAAGCAGGTGCGTGCATACCATGGCATAGGTTTGGGGGTCAAAGAGCAACTTGGAGCATCAATCCTCTCTCTCCCTCTTGTGTGAGGGTCTGGGCTTCTGGGAATTCTCTTGTCTCCATTTCCCATATTACTGTAGATCACTGGGATTATGGACACACTATTTACTGTGCCTGACTTTTACTGGGGATCCAGTCCGGATTTATCAGGCAAGCTCTTTATACACTCAACTGTCATCTCTGTCTCTCTAGCACCTTCACTGAGTTTTTATTGTGTAACTACGTCTACTCTAAACTGCAGATGACGTCAATTCTCTATTACAAATCTTTACCTTGATGGTCAATGGGTACCTCAAACTTTTCATGGCGTAAACCGAAGCCCTTTTCCTAGATCTTCACAATCAACCACATCAAAAAACAACACACCAACTTTTGTTTGGTGTGGCTTGTTGCAATATTGACTTATCCACTCAGGTCATTGCTCTAGGACCTTGGTACTATTCATTATTCCTTCCCCAAATCTGAATTCTCCCCATCTCTGAAGCCACTGACTTGGTCAGGCTGTCAACATTTCTGCCATGGACTACTGTAGTGTCCTGAGTACACCTTCCACAGGTTGACGTCTTACTGGTTGACGTCTTACGGTGCTTACTGTTCTGCTTCAGGCTTTGCCCCCTACTGGAGATTCCTCAGCGTGGCTGTTTCCTTAAATGAGGAGGATTTAATGACACACTGCTTGCCTTAAGCTTAGTACAGACTCAGTAAATGACAGCTAATATTATTCTACCTGAATAAGTAGTGCCCAGGCCCTTCCCCCCATCCCAAATGTCTTCTACCTGGGAAGTTGCGACAGCCTCCAGCAGAACAGCCCCTCACCCAGCGGCCTTCGTTCACAGACACCGTCCAGGTCTGTAGCTTGTCAGACTCCAGAGCATCAGCTGTGAGGTTACAGATCTCCAGCTTTGTGAAGTGGTAGACAAAGTCATCATATGACATCCTGAGAGGTTGAAAGAGAAGAGACTCACTGGTAAAGGGAGATTCAAGGGCTAGTACAGCCCAGCACAGTTCCCAGATATCCCTGACACTGTTGGTCTGTTTGCTTGTTTGCTTTTGAGAGAAAGGATTTCATGTTGTAGTCTAGGCTGACCTTGAACTTTTGATCTTCCAGCCTGTCTACCAAGTGATGGACTTATAGCTATGTTTGTGCCTGGCACTGCAACTTCTGACTTATTGATCCAAACTATCACCATGTCTTAGAGCAATGACTCCTCATTTGTCTTTGATGAGAGAGAGCCAGATGGAAAATCATTCTCCAAAATGTTACTGTGTGTTCCACCATTGCCTGGCACAGGGAAAAGAGATGTCACTTGGGGAGGGATATTTTTAAGGCTAATGGCATCACAAATAAATGTACTGAGGAACCATAGGTGCTGTAAGGGACATTCCTGTCACTGGAGATCCAGGACAGGAGTAACAGTGGTACTGGGTGTCAGGTAAGAAAAGCTATTGGCTCAGAAGAGAGCTCTGTCAGAGCCAGTGCGCAAGGGTGGCTGGAACCCAAGCTGTCCTGGGCCTGAGCTCAGTCATTGCTATGACCTGACAATCTCTTTTCAGTACCTCATCTTTGATAGGCTTTGAGCTAGAGCAGGAAAACAGGATCCAAGTAGAACCTGGTGGCTCCTGATTGAAAGCTGAGGTTTTTACCTCCCTGCCCCGTCACGAACTTACCAGAACTCTCCATCCTCGGTGACCTGGTGCTGTAGACGGGCCTTCTCATCTTTGTCCACAAAGCTCCAGTCCTTCCAACTGGTAGGAAAATGAAGGGATTAAGGATGGAGAAGGAAGAAGGGGAGGCCTAATGTGGGCAGGGATAGAGGATTAGATAAACACTAAGTGGGAGGAGCCCACATCCAGACCACAGTCAGTATGGGCCGTGAAAACACAGCTCTGACCTGTTCTTCTCAATGGGAAGGCAAGTAATCATTTCCTAACACCTTCAATACTAGGACCAAACTCCTCAAATGGGTTCACAAAGGCTTCACTGTCTCTGACTGAATCTTCTAGCCTCCTCATTAAGAACTTGATTCTGCAAATAGGCAAACTGGGATTCTTCTTTGATAACAGACGGCTGTGTATCCTTAGACATGTCATTTGATCTGTCAGCTTCAACTTCCTCAGTTATAAAAGGGAAATATTACATCATCTATCCAGGAACTATGATGAGTTCTTGAAATATCTCAACAAAATGTTAGCTTTGCTCCCCGACTGAGTTGCAAAGAAAACATCTAGTATGTAAATGGCTCTTCTTTCCAGTCAGGAAATAGCACTTATACTTTGTCCCCTCCAGAGTGAGGAAGGAAGCACATCTGTGTCTCAGCATCCCTGCATTAGAATTAAGTTAAATGGAGTTCAGAGTGTGCTTGGGGTCAGGGTGCCCTGGAAACAAAGTGGAGATTGCTGGGAAACATGGCCCCCTTTCAGCAGTTCCTGCAAGAGGAGTGAGCTAAGGCATCAAATCAGTCTGGAAAACACAGCAAAGTCATTGCAGGTGACTTGAACTAGTGGAAGAGACAATGACCAGACAAAGGGCCTCCCACAGCGCAGAACATCGTTCATACAGCACTACTTCCAAGTAACACATCCACTTAAAGTATGCAGGGCTGCATCTTTGTGATCCTGCCACTGAACCTCAAACCTACAGGAAGAAGTCTGTGCTTCTGTAGTCCTCTCTACATCCCCAGGATATAGTCAGCTCCAAGAAAGGAACTGCCACTTGGTTGAGTGAAGGGATAGGGATGACATGAACGTAGGAGGCCGCAAGCTCACAGTCAGCATCTCGTGAGTCTACTGAGAGGTGACTTATTCAGACTAGCCTCAGAGCTTAGACCTGTGCCTCCCAGTTAGTAGGTGATCAATAAACACTTGTTAAGTGAATGGATGGGATGGTGACTGGAAGACCTGAAGTGACCGTGCTCTGCTATGATGTGTGTAGAAGTCTATGGGCCTGCCCACTGTTGAGTCTTACTGCTCAAGCGCTAGAGGCTGCCTGTCACTTAGAAGGGACAGCCTGGCCTCAATGGCTGGGAGAACCCTCTAGAGCCTTTGGTGACTTCTCTATGGTGGTTGTTTCTAGTTGTCAGTCTATTCTTTTCTGAGGTAAGCAGTGAAAGTCTTTCACAGGACTTTCAGGACTTCTGATGTGGACATCACATGGAAGGATATCTTAGTCTCAATTAAGCACCTTCCATAACTGTCCCATATTCTTCTCATAAAGAGCCACCTGGAAAGTGCTGGTACCACTTCCATTTTATAGGAGAGGCAAGAGACACTAAGAAAGAAATTGCCTGTTTAGCCCTAGAATCCTGTGCTGAGATTCTTCTAGAATCTTCTAGACTCTTCTAGAATTGCTGGGTGGTGGTGGTGGTGCTCACACTCTTAATCCCAGAACTGGGAAGGCAGAGGCAGGTGGATCTTTGTGAGTTCAAGGCCAGCCTGGTCTACAGAGTGAGTTCCAGAGCAGCCAGGGCTACACAGAGAACCCCTGTCTTGACCACCCCATCCCACCCTACCCCAGCCCCAAACCCCACTCCCACCCCTCCACCCCGGCCAAAAAATTATTTCTTTCAACTCTACAGTCATCATTATGTTCATGAATCCCTGGCCCCCATTTCTACCTCCAGCCCTTTTGGGGAGCCCGTACCTGTACCCTTCTCTGGAGGACATTACACCAGTAACTACAGTACTCTGATCATTTGCTACCCAAGCCAGTGTGGTCCTGGGCTCTGTTGCTCCATGTCTGCCTCACCTACCCATCACTCCAAGAGCCGTTCCATTCCACCTGGCCCCAGGGATTCCGCAGCCGCACCAGCTTCACTTTCTCACCTTTGAACAGGGCCTGGGGCAAAGAGACAACAGAGCTCTGAAGCTCTGGAGTAAATTTGGAAAGATGGAGTGTCCGACCTGCTCTGAGGGCTAGGGTAGAAGTTAAGAGCTGCCTGCCTGGCCCTGGCCAGGTGGACAGACCACAAGTTCAATGACCAGGTAAGGAGTCTGGCCATGATATGTGCTGGTGGAAGGGATAAGCATTTATGGTGAGGCTCTAAAAGCATATTAAGTATTTCAGCGTGTGTTTTTCTTTATTTCTCTTTTATTATTATTTTTCTTTATGTGGCTGTATGAATTGTGTGAGCCACAGGCATACAGGTACCTGGTCAGGCCAGAGATTGTCAGATTCCCTGAAACTAGAGTTCCGGGTGTTTGTGGGCTTCCTGATGATGCTGGAAACCAAACCCAGAACAGTAAGTGCCCTTTACTGCTGGGCCACCTCTTCATCTCCTATTTTGCTTATGTATGTTCATGCACATTTGTGCACATATGTGTGTGATGTGAGGAGTGTGCATGTGCCTCAGTGCACACGTGTACATCAGAGGACAACTTTCTGTGTCCTTTCCTTCTACCGTGGGTTCCAGCTTTCAACTCAAGTCTTCAGGCTTGCACAATAAGTGCTGAGTCATCTCACCAGCCTTCTGTGTAGGTTTTTTAAAAGGCTCCTACTGGCTAAACTACAGATTCCTTCTCTAGATGGACCAATTAGAAAAAGATGTCCTGTTCACCAGTCACGTGCAGTGGGGGTGCAGACATGGCCTCTCTCAGCTCACTTCTTTCTTCAAGGCATAACATACCCAACTGCAAGTTACAGCCTCACAATGTTGCTGCCTGGAAAACAACCCAGGAATCTCCAGAAACCTCACAGAAAGCAAAATATTGAAAATGAACATGTGAAAACAAGAGTCACGGCAATATACAAATCCAACTTTGCAGGACAAAAGCAGTATTTCTAACTCTTCCTTGGAAACATTGGAAAAATTCCTGCCTTCAGCATTAAAAGCAAAGGAGGGGGGCTGGGAAATGGCTCAGCTGGTGAAACACCTGCTGAGCAAGAGTAGAGTCACATGTTTGGAGCCCAGGACCCGTGTAAAAAGATGGCATGGTCCAGCATGTCGTAACTCATGCATAGGGAGGGTAGACGCTTGGAGCTCATTGGCTGACCAATCTAAGCAATTGGTAAGTGTAATGTGAAGCTTTTGGCCTGTGGTTTAGACTTGTAGACTTACAGTCTTCTAGAAATATATAGACGTTTGTATTAATTTTATGCTGATTTACTTAGGGCTTAGACATATAACTTGTTAATTTTTTATTTTTAAATTAACTTATGATTTTTATTTTGCCTAGTTATGTAGTTTGGTATCTTTTTAGAGCAGTATTTCAACTTTTTTGTGTGTCTGTTGGCATTCTATTTGGCATCTTTGTTAGTGTCTTTTTGACGGTTTGTTTTGTTTTTAGAGTTTTTTTAGTCTGGTAGCCTTGCCCACACTTTTTGTCTGTCTTTTGGCCAATCAACTTTTTATTAAACTAGCAGGAGGGACAAATATTAACAACTTACCAGAACGTATTTCCACAGCTGGGAAGGTCCAAGTTCAGTGAGAAACACTGCTCAAAATAAGGTGAACCACTGAGGACTATCCAATGCTGACCTCCAGCCTCCACACACACACACACACACACACACACACACACACACACACACACACACACACACATTTGCTTCACACAGGGATGAACCAAGCAGTATCTCTAGCCACATCTACCGCTCCTTTGTCCCATAGGCTCCCCACCCCCAGGAAACCAGCTTGGACCTGACTGGCAAGCTCTTTAAGTGGTGAAGGAGGTGCATAAATTTAAGTCCTGACTGTAAGAAATCAGCTCAGCTGTGTTTCCACATCCCACCAAATTCCAGCAGACTCACCTCCTCCAGCCCAGTGACTGAATAGGCATGGCCCTTCACCAGCCCACAGGCCATTCTTGTTTCATACTGCACAGGAACAACTGTCTGTAGAGCAATAACCAGACAGCTTATCAGGGGTTGAGGGGAAGAAGTTCTGCTGCTCAGAGACAAGGGTTCATATTGGTTCATTTCTGGGTTTTCTCAGACTAAGGATAGCTCACTTCCCTGACAGAATGCCTATGACCAGGACCAGATCCTCACTGGTTTTTCAAGAGAAACAGGAAGATGCAGCCCCAGACCCTAGCTGATGATGCCACCCTCATGGCCAGAGAGCAATGTGGGTGCTGCAATACAAAGTGAGTGAGAGGATTTGTCCCTCCTTCCTAGACTCCTCAGAGAAGCAGAGGGGACGTCTGGAGTCTATCTGCCTTCCCCTGAGCCCATCCAGAGCTGACTATTCCCAGAAGAAGGAAGTGAGAAAGGAAGTTCAATAAAACCTATAGATGTAAACTTTTCTCTTGACATCACCTCCCTCGTGTTTATGTAGAACATGAAAGCCATGTTCTGCCTCTATTCCCAATACTGGGAATGCTGGATGGTTTCCTGCTGTTACATGACTACACCTGAGCACAGGGAGAGCTGTCCCAGTTCAAGTTGTAGTTTTGAGGGTTCTTCAACAGGAGGGTAGATCAGTGAGGCCCACTGAGTGCTCCACAGGCCCTCCAGTACTAGCAGCCTAGTAACAACAGCTTTGGAGGAGCTTCTGAGAGTCACGTGGCTTTGGATTCCTGAAACCTTCTTCAGGGTGACAGATGTAGGTGAGTCTGGAACTTTGTATCTTAGTCTCTTATATTTCTTTCTTTATTTGACCCTAGGACAGGACACTCAATGGTTCTTTGTGTCTCTATCTCACAGGCTACTTGAGATGACTTTTGGCTCTACACAGCCTATCATTTTGACCTAGCAATTTCACTCTTGGGACTTGGTCTTATGGAAGCCATTGTGAGCATATACAAAGATGTCTCTTTTGAAGTGTTTATTATAGCACTTTTGAAAACAGACTTCAAAAGACCTTTAACTTTTCAATTCAGAGTATGAGTTAATAAGCAAATTATAACATACTTGCACATTAGAATATTGTGCAGCTGCTAAAATGACATAAAATAATATTTAGCTGCATTTAAAAAGATGAATCTGACAAAAAAGAAAAATCTGGCTGCAAAGATGTAACATATAATAAAACACAATTTTAAAAACAAAAATATGGTTTAAATATGTTCCCAGAAAAACCATATACCAAATGCTGGGCAGTTATCTTTAGATGGGAAAATATAAGTTATTAATTTTCCTCTCTTTTTTAAAAAAATGTCTCCGTCCTTTGGTAATATGTGAGCCCTTAGGAGGATGTAAGCGCTGCAGGGCAGGAGCCCTGCGTTCCTTATGGCAGAATGAGCAAAGGGGAGGGAATTTGTTACGCTTGCTCTAGGGTATTGAGGTCAGGATGGAACATGTAGGTCAGGAGGTGCTAGTCAGTTTGACAGTTGGAGATGTACACACCCTTGATGGTCTGTCATCTGAATCCCTGGGGTCGAGGTTTGAGTCTCTGAGCGAGTTATCCATATTTCTCACCATCCGGGCAATCAATTCCCTCATGTTCAGACCAGAAGGAGAGGTTCCATAAGTCATATTGGTGCCATCCTGAGGCCCGATGGGAAGGAAAGTGGAGAGCACAGGAAAGAGAAAGAGAACCGACAAGGGAGGGAGAAGGGAGTGACAGACAGACCAAAAGAGGAGGTGTCAACAGAGCACAAATACAGAAGAGATGTGAGAGGGAAGAGGCCTCCCTGGGGCAGACTCATACCCAGGCCTCCTACCCACAGGGAGAGCTGGGAGAGAAAGGCAGGCCTTAGCTTGTCCCACCCCTTCCTCTGAAAGGGGGCCCCCAGACTGCTAGTCCCAAAGCATTCCTAGAGAGACCACGCTGTGGTTGGTCTTCTCCTCATGACAAAGGAGCTCAGGGGATCCAGACAGCGACACAAAGCCCAGGGACTGAGGTGACTGAGGTGATGTCCAAGCTCAGTGGCTAGGAAGCCACTAGCCATTTCTAAGGGAAACAGTGGGCACGGGCCCACAAACAATATGGCTGGCTTTGAGAGCATGTGTGTGCTGAGCAGTCTAGATGAAAGAGGCTTGTCAGTGGAGCCTCTAGACCTATTTCTACCTGAATTCTAGGGCTTGGAATGCCATTGCTCAGTTTTGTTTGGTTTTTTTAAATTGAGAAATACCCATCACCCACAGGAATATATATATTTCCCTTGGAAAACTACCAGTCTTAAAGTCAAGAATCATTTGTGCTCTTAAAAATAAATGAATGAATGAATGAATGAATGAATGAATGAATAAATAAGTAAGTAAGTAAATAAAACAAACCTCCAGGATCTCACTATGCATCCCAGGTTGGCCCAGAAATAACAATCCTCCTGCTGGATTTACTGGTAATTCCTTTTTTCCCCCCTTTTATTTAGTGTGGGTTGGAGGTACATGTGACATCTTGTGGAGTCCATTCTCTTCCTACCAAGAGGAGCCCAAGGATCAAACTTAGGTCCTTGGGTTTACTTTTCCCAGTGAGCCATCTCACCATGTGGCTCTTGCTTATTACAACGAAACATTCACCTTATCCCAGAAGGAAGCTGTGTGTTGTTAAAAGTAGAAGGCTTCCTGGGAACTTACATCAATGGAGCAGCCCATGAGGGAACCTCTCTCGATGGCTTTCCTCATGATCTTGTACATGTCACTGGGAGCATCCTTGATTTCAAAAAACTCTGTCACCCCTCCTGTGAAGTCCTCCATGGCTTCTGTGGTGTTCCCACCTTTTAGAGCTTCATAGGAACCATGGAGCCTTGGAGAGAGGGTAAATCAGGGAGTTCCAGGAAATACAACCAGCTGAGTTAACAAAAGGCCACTGAGAGTCAGAAACACTGTCACCATCCTGGCCCCACTCCCCCATACATCTCCTGTCTCAACCTAGCAGGAGAGATGGCGTGTCTGAGCTTAAGAGACAATTTGACTGAGCTGTAGAGATGCAGTGAGCAGATGCGAGACTGGAGGCATCATCAGGAAGGCAGGATCAAAGAACCCGGTGCAGAAAGCTGAACATTTATTTGCACATATCTTTATTTCTTCTCATTAACTTTATGTTTTTATGTTTTTCAGCTAGGGCTCCTACTGCCTGGACCTGATCTCAGGCTGACTCAGGGTGAACGTCCACACTGCACACCAGCATGTTACACATGTGAATGAGACTTTGGGGAATTCTCAACTCCATATCCCCACCTCTACTCCTGCACCCCATTCTAAACATTGCCTTACTTAGCATAAGCCTTCTCCAGCAGAGCACTCCAAAACTCATTTTGGTGGTTGGATTTGGTGAAAACCAGCTGATTGTTGTATGTTGGCAGACAATCATCAATAACCACATCTACCCAGTCTCCATAACGCCAGAACTGTAAGAAGCAAGAAACACACTCACATCCATAGACTGTCTTGACCCAAGTACACATCCTGCAGGGCTCCGAGCCTCAGCTACCGTCTCCCAGGCTTTGCACCTGAAGCTGGCTTTGGAGCGTGTATATTTATCTCTAACTATACCGTAAGCTTTTGGGTGACAGAAACTACTTACCATTTAGTGTCCGCCAAAAGCCCAGCCCAGCTATGGGCACTCTGTGAATATTTTAGGACCTGAGACTTTCCTCCCTGAAACAGTTTAGGACTGTGTTCTTCACCTGCTGTCCTACTCTGTGCTTGGCCTGTTTAACTGGCCTTTAAGAGATCAGAGTAACCAACCTCATTATTCTTTGGATTTCCCATGTAGTCAGCCTTCACAACATAAACTAATTCATACCTTTAATCTTAAATTATGTACTCTCCCATGCCCTGACCCAAGATTAGGTATGCTGTGGTAGTCATTCGCCAAAAACTACCAACAGATGAGAGCAACCTTAAGCAACAAATATCCCATGAATTTGGAAGCAACAAATGGCTATAGGATGGTATGTTTGTGATTTTGAGTGTTATCTGGGTGATCTGGGGTCAATAAAGTGACTTCTTTTCTTGTGAAAATCTGTTCAAGATTACTGCAAAGATTCTCTCATTCCTTTCCCATGCCATGTTTTCTGTTCTATTTGATAAACACAAAGCAAAGTCCTCTGTTGGAAGCAGACTCAGACTCAGACACACACACACACACACACACACACACACACACCCCAGAGACACATACAAAACAGGCACAAATGAGAACAGACACAAACTCACACATACACCAGATACCACACACAGGCAACAAGTACAGACAAATCACACACATGTAACAGACAGACTACACTGGCCAGCAGTGGCACACCCTTTTATTCCCAGCATTCATGAGGCAGAGGCAGGTGGATCTCTGTGAGTTCCGGGCCAGCCTGCTCTACAGAGCAAGTTCCAGGCCAGGCTCCAAAACCCTGTCTCAAAAAACCAAATAAATAAACCAAATAAATAAAACTAAAAACCAAAACCAAGTCAAACAAACAAGAAAACAAAACAAACAGACTACAGACAGGTCAGTAACCAGAGACAGGTCAAATAGACAGAAGACATGCAGGGAGAAGTGGGCTGGCTCCTGCTTAAATTAACCCCCAAATACTTTGTTTTCATTCTTTAAAGCAACATGGAGCATTTCAGTGCCTTCTCTGAGGTTATCTTTAACGCACCAACTGAGGCCCGGTTGCCATCTCAACCACATCCCCATTTCTTCACCTGGAAGTGGAAGATCCCCGCATAGTTTTCAGTGAAACTTTGATCATGGGGTATAACCCGGAAAAGCAGTCGCTCATTCAGAGTCAGGCAGGCAATGGCTGCAAGAAACCAGCAGTCCCCTGCAGGCAAACAAAGACCCAGTTAGTCAGGTGGGGGCTGCCCCTCTGGGAAGAGAGGGCCCAGCCTTCTATGCCAGGAGTTCCCCGTCACTGAAGAATTGGGGTACTCATGCTGCCCACTGCCTACTTCCTTATGTCCTGACCAGGTGTGAGCCCTGGCAAGGACAGAGATGGGAATTTCCTCAACAGCATAAACAGGTAACTCATTCTCTCAGGATTTCTGTTTTCCTAAGGTCAACCTAATTCCCTTTAAAAGAAACTCTCTTCTTGGAGACAGAGCAATGGGTGATTGTGGCTGCCCTCTGACTTTGCGAGGTGAGTCCATTTTCCTCTGGCATTAAGAAAAACTGTGTGTCAGGGAACCATCAGCTAAATAGAAGTGCATCAGCTAGCTGCCCCAGCACCAGCCGACAAAGGGCACCAAGGCTGGCATGGCAAAGGGACATATCTGGTGCCCAACAGTCCCACATCTATCCACTAAGGGCGTGGGCTCATTGCCACCCTGCTGGGAAAGAGAGGTTGACAACTCCAAACCACTCCTTTGTATCAGCCAGCCTGCCCTTGGAAGCAGTGTATTGGTTGGAAGGGCTCAGAACTTAGTCTGTTCACACGTACCAGCTAGTGTCCCTCGGGTGCTGGAAGCCCCAACACCCATGATACTCAGCCTCTCTTTCTGGAACAAACTAACCTTTCCAGCTATTCTTGCCTTTTCTGGGGGAGGGGGTGTCAAGTTTTAAATTGTCTTTTAGTGACTTCTCCAATTTCCTTTCACAGAGCTCACCCACAGTCTGCCCTGGGTAGAATGCTTCTGGAACAAAAGGTGTAGAAAAGGAGGGTTTGCAATGGCCAAGCTGACAAACCAGCAGAACCGGGCCTCTCCTCCTCTTGGTAAATGCCACCTCTGACAAAAGACGCCTTTAGTGTGGAGATGTCTAGTCTAATGACCCTAGTTTGACCTCCAGATCCTACACAGAAGGAAAAAAAAAAACTGTCCCCTAACAATGACCTTCACAGGTGTGTGCCCATAGTGTGCCCGTATACACACACACACACACACACACACACACACACACACACACAATTAAATAATTTAAAAAAGATTCTGAGATGCATTAAAAGGCAAAACAGATTTTTGATTTTTGTTCCTTCACATCTTGAATAGAGACTGCCCTTGTTAACCAGCCCTGGGTCATCTGGCAGGACACAGTGAGGTGGGTTCCTACCTAGATCTCCTTGGCAGATGTCAGTCCTGTTGGCTCCACCAATGATAAATCGGGGATTCTCACAAATTTCCTGTGGAACAAAAAGGAAGAAACCAGGAAATGCTTGAAACTGTAGGAATTCCAGGCTGACCAGAGGGCATACTGTCCTGCTACAAAGGGCTTTCCACTCTGACCCTTCCGCCTCCACAGCCAACCCTCTGTGTAGAATACCACAATTCTTCTTTTTCAGACCAGAGAGATGAAGCTCAGAAGTTGAGTGTATTGGTGCACATCTGTAATCCTGACGCTGGAGGAACTGAAGCAGGAGCATGACTAGTTCAAGGTCAGCCTGTGCTACATGTGGAAATCCAGTCTTAAGGGGAACATTAAACAACGGAGGATCAGAGAAAGAAAATTGCCCAAGGCTACCCCCTTTCTCTCCCACACTGTATCCTGAATAGCATGGGCCTTGGAGGTGGGGCAAAGAGACAGCGGAACTCATGCTTTGGGTTTTTCTAAGCCAAGGGAAAGGATGATAGACGAAGAAAAATGATCTTTGTAAGATGTGGGACATAAATACAGTCAGTATCTGTCCAAGTGTCTTGTCCACAGTATTGGCAGTCTGGGAAGCAGACGGGAAGTCTGGTGTGAGCCTCACCTGCCCCCTCCTGGTTTGTGGGAAGGGGCAAATCCACCTAGAACAGCATCTGTGGTTGCTGCAGTTGCCCAGCCCATGGACTAGGTCCCCACAGCACATCACCAGCCAACAGAGGGCGCTCTTGACTTCATTCGGTGTTGGCTTTCCTTTCTTTTCATTTTAAGATAATTAAAAGTTTGGTGTTTTGATGTTAATATTGTTCTTCACAGCTTCAAGACATCTTATTCCTGTGAAGTGTTCTATCCTGGCTAGTTTTTTGTCAGCCTGATACAAGCTAGAGTTATCTCAAAGTAGAGAACCTCAATTGAGAAAATGCCTCCATAAGATCTGGCTGTAGGGCATTTTATTAGTGATTAATGGAGGAGGACCCAGCCTTGGGTTGGTGGTCTTGGGTTCTATAAGAAAGGAAGCTGAGCAAGCTGCTAAGCAGCACTCCTTTATGGCCTCTGTATAGGCTCCTGCCCCCAGGTTTGTAGGGTTAAAAGGGCCAATAAAAGAACAGCCTGCCCCGAGACCAGAGCCAAGGAAACACCCTTACTAACTCAGGAACTGAAATCCAACCAATCTCTTGAGTTTGTCCCAAGCTCGGGAAATGAGATCCTACCAATCCCCACCCTGAAAATCTCCACCTTGGAAAGCTCCACCCCCAAGAAACCTAATGTAAGTCCCTGTACCTGTTCAGTTTGGGGCCGCCCTTCTCCCACCCTGGCAAAGGCAGGCATGCTCCTGTATTCCTCACTCCAGATAGATCTCTTGAGTGAGGTTTGTTCTAAGACTTCTCCAGAGCAGAGATGTAACGGCTCTCACTGGGGAGAAGCAGAACTGCTACATTTCTGTGGGAAAAGCCCCTTGAAAGAGCAGAGCTGTAAGAGCTTGGCATTAGCAACAGGAGGGCACAACTGTAACTCCTTGGCTGGGGAAACTTTTCCTTGCTGGAGCAGAACTGTTAAACTCAGCGGAAGCTGGGCAGGGCTGTAACATTTCTCTGGGACAAAACTGTAACAATCTTGCGGGGGGGCGGGGTGGGGGACCCTCCCCTGTTGGAGCAGCGTTGTTACAGAGAAATTGGGGAAACATTTGGAGCAACAACTGTAACACTTTGCTGGGAAAACTGTCCCTCACTAGAACAGAGCTGTGTTGGTACAGTGAGTATGGTAGAGCGAGTATGTTCTGATACAGTGTAAATATTTGTCCCTCCTACTGGTTAAAAAAAAAAAAAACAAAAAAAAAGTTGATTGGCTGAAGGCAGACAAGAAGTGTGGGCGGGGCTACCAGACTTAAACAGAGAACAAGAAGAGCAGAGCGGATACACCAGAGAGATGCCAGAAAGGCCAACAAAAAAAGCCTACAGATGCAAAAGACAACTATGCTGCCCTAAAAAGAAGTACCAAGCCGCATGGCTAAGCATAATAAAAATTATAGGTTAGTTTAAAAATAAAGACTTAGCAAGTTATATGCTTGGGCCCTAGGTCAATGAGCATAAAATTAATACAATTATGTAATTTTAATTAATTAAAATTAAGTGTGTATTTCTACATGTCTGCAGATCTAGACCATGGACCAATCAAACAAGTAAAAATCGTACTATTACAAACGGTGTCCAACATGGGGCACCATCTGTAACATGAGGCTTTTTTTGGCCCATCCAGTGGGGGTCTGGACCCACAGACCTGTAGTCTCAGATCGCCTAGCCCCATGGCTCAGGCCTGCCTGCCCTGCTTAGCCCTCCAAAATGACTCAGATGTTTATATTAATTATATGTTGTTTGGCCTATGGCTTGGGCATATTGTTAGCTAGCTCTTTTATCTTAATTTAATCTATTTTTATTAATCAGTTTTGTCACATGGCCCATGGCTCACCTGTGTTACCTTACATGTTGATTTTTGGGCAGCTGGATCATGTTTCTTTTGACTCTGCCCTCCTTCTTCTATCTATAATCTGATTTCTCGGCCTACTTTTAAGATGCCAACATAGGCTGAAACAGTCCTTTATTCACAGCATACAGACATACCGCATCAGAGCTGTACCACTTCTGTTGGGGTAGATACCTTTCCCTTCCCAGCTGTAGGTATTTCTTGGCTTCTGACTACAGGGATACCTTTTCCTTCAGAGCTATAACTCTCCCAAGGTTTCCTGCCTGTTTGAGTTCATGCCTTGACTTCCCTCAGTAACAGACTGTCACCTGGAACTGTAAGCTGAAATAAACCCTTTTCCTCCCCAAGTTTCATTGGTCATGGTGTGTTATCACAGCAATAGAGACCCTAAGATATGTTATCCGTTTTTCTTTTTTGCTGTCTCCTGTCTTTCTCTCCTCATATCCACACAGTTCTCCCAAGCGACCTGAGGCCCTCACAGTCAAGGATGCCTCTTCCTCCTACATGGGAAGTTGCACGCATATCACACCAACCCCTCCTGGTGTAGCAGCACTAAATGCTGTGGAGTAATAAGCCAGTGACACCAATGTTAAAGGTGCTCTATTGGGTAGGAAGGTGTGGGGATGAAGTAAACTTGGAATGTAACTGTTTTGAAAGTCATTTTGATGGAAACACCACAGAACATTTTACACAATTAAAAGGCAGAGTTAAAGGAAAAATGAGTTTAAGAAGCACTCTGTAAAAGTTGAAACCAAACAGAGAAAAAGGAACCCAAGAACATAACAAGCTGATATGACATAAACATACACATAAGTGGAATTATTTCAAGTGACTTCAAATACAACTTTTGGTTATTTATCTCTTTGGAGATTTACCCTGAGGACAAAAATCTAAAACCATAAAGAAATAATCAGGGGCAAGAGATGTATGTGGTAGAGTGTTTGTCCAACAAGCACAAAGCTCCCAGTTTGATCCTGGGTGCTACATAAACCAAGTGCCTGCAATCCCAGAGCTCAGTTACATGGCAAGCCTGGGCTATGTGAAACCATATTGTTTATACAGACAAGGATACTAACATTATTTCAGAACTTTGACACAATATATAGGTAAACAAATAAGAAATTTTGACTACTATCATTAAGAACTAAGGGGTTTTTGGTTTTTGTTTTGTTCTAAGACAGGGGCTTTCTATGTAACAGTCCTGGCTGTCCTGGAACTCACTTTGTAGACCAGGCTGGCCTGGAACTCACAAAGATCTGCCTGGTTCTGCCTTCTGAGTACAGAGATTAAAGGTATGCACCACCACCTCCTGGTAGATTTTTTTTTTTTTAGTATAAAAGAAAATATATAATATTATAAGGAAGGGCTGGAGACATGACTTAGCGGTTAAGAGCACTTGCTGTTCTTGCAAAATAGTGAAGTTCAGTTCCCAATATATGTATCTGGTGGCTCACAACTACCTGTGAGACTCAGCAGCATCCACATGCATTAACACTCACACACAAATCTTCTTACACATCACTGAATACAGAAAAGTAACATTTGTTTAACTTAAATGTTAAAGTTAAATTTACTAAAAGTTTTTTTTGTCTTTCTAAAAATAATTTCCTATTCCTATGCACTAAGAACAAAAAAGGACCGGGGATGTGATTCTGTATTAGAGGGCTTACCTAGTATGTGCAAAGCCCTGGGTTTAAGCCCAGTACCACCAACATACCAAAAGTGTAGAAGCAATAGCAGTACAGATAGCAGTGATTTCTGAAGAATGTGAGGGGAAAAAGCAGAAAAACACTGAAAGTGTGGTTCTAAAACACTTTCACAAAATAACAGGCTTGATATTGCATGCTGTAAGCGCTAGTAGATACTAAGAATGGCAAGCCACCATGACCACAGAAAAACATATTCTGGCTCATCATGGCACTTGACATAAAAGAAACATATTTCTTTGGATATGCAGGAAAAAGCCAAAAGACTCCTGGTGTGTCTGTGTGTGAGTATGTGTGTGTATGTGAGTGTGTATGTGATGTGTGTGTGAGTGTGTATGTGTGTGTATGTGAGTGTGTATGTGTGTGTATGTGAGTGTGTATGTGTGTGTCTTGCAGATTATCTTCAGGTTTTTCTCCTTTTCCCATTTTTAAATAATTTTTTCTAACCTGATCACAGTTTCCCTTCTTCCTTCTCTCCTCCCAGTCCTTACTCCCACCTTCTCTCTCTCTCCCATCCACCCCTCATCCTCTCTCTTCAGAAAAGGGCAAGCCTTCCAAGTAGATCAGCTTGGAATATCAAGTTGCAGAAAGACTAGGCACCTCCTCTCAAAAGGCTGGATAAGGCAATCCAGGAGGAGAGGAGGGTCCCAAAAGCAGGTTACAGAGTCAGGGACAGCCCCTGCTCCCATTGTTAGGGGCCCCATAAGAAGACTGTAATTATTTTTTAAAAAGAAAGGCAAAGTGGGTACCTTGCAGCGAGTCCTGCCAATGTATGCCGCTAAGCAACAGACCACACCCACGAGTTTAGTGCAAGAGATTTATTGGGGGAGGACAGATAGGGAGGCAAAGAGTGAAAGGCCAAGTCCAAGTGGGCAGACAGAACAGGCAAGAAGAGAAGAGACAAGAAGGATAAGCTAGAGAAGAACCTGTGACTACTTTTAAAGGGTGCACCTGTGGACCTGGCAACAGGTCATGACATGGTCTCTGTGGCTGAGGCAGGCTATTGCCGGGCGAACTAACAACTGTAACATCTATGCAGAGGGCCTAAGTCAGTCCCATGCAGGCTTCCTAGTTGTGGTTCAGTCTCTGTGAGCCCTATGAGCCCAGGTTAGTCGATTCCGTGGGTTTTTCTTTGTGATGTCCTTGGCCCCTCTGGCTCCCATTCCCTAACAATACTTTATGCCAGAAGATGGGAACAATGCATTTAGGATCCTGAAAGGAACAAAGTGTTCGCTTGGAAGCTCCAGCTCACTGCAAGATCCAGGGAGCCAGCACCTCTGAATGAAAGAAGGGCCCCAAAAAGCCCAGTTCTGCATTCTTGGTGGCTACTGCAGCTTCCTCCCCTCAAGTTGCCAGCCTCCAAGTCCCCATCTAAAGTGTTCAGCTTTTGATCATACTTGGGCACAAACCCAGCTTGTGATGGACACAGCATTAGCCCTTGCCTACAACCTATAAAGTCTCCTGTTTTTGTTCACGGGCATAGCTCCTTCAGCCTCAGCCTCTGGGACTAGAGAACTTGCCCAGGAGTTTCTTTACTCGAATAAACATGCTGTTTTACTTTTTCCTTTTGCCTTTCTCTGGCTTACTGCACTAGCAGAGAAACCTATTGTCAGGGGACAGAAAACCTATTACAAAGGTGAATCAATGATTTAGAATGAAACATCATCTCCCAAGAGCACAGGCAAAAATAAATGTAATAACGAAAATGGAAAGCCCACTAAAACCAAGCAGCCAAACAAAGCCCTTGCTGATGGTTATAAGAAGGTTCATGTAATTTATTGCCTGTCATGTTCAACACATGCTTATAATGACCTTACACACAGCCTGGGGATGCAGCTCAGTTGGTAGTTTACCTAGCATACATGAAGCCCTGGATTTGATCCCCATTACCCCATACACTGGGTGTAGTGTCACATACTTGTCATCACAGCATTGGGAAGTGGAACAGGAGAATCCAAAGTTTGAGGTCATCTTTGGCAGTAGAGTGAGTTTGAGGCCAGTTTGGGATGCATGAAACCCTTTCTCAAAATCAAAACAGAGGCTGGAGGGATGACTCAGTGATTAAGAGCACTGTTACTCCTGCAGAGGACCTTTATTGGATTTTCAGCATTCACACAGTAGCTCACAGCTGTCCATAATTCTAGTTCCAGGGGATCAGTACCCCTTAAAGAAAGGCCCTAGGCACACAAATAGTACACACACACACACACAAATAACTCAGTCACATAAAGTAAAAATAAATATATTTAAAAAAATCAGTATGTAGTTTCTTTTAAAAAAAGAAATTATAATGTGGCTACATATAGGCATATTCTTGAGGGAATCTAAGTTAGCATGTCACAGAGATTCCTGTAGCATTTATTTGTGGCACTGTACTCAATACATATTGTATATATGCACAGCAGAATCTTTTTATTATTTGTTTATTTATTTATTTTTGAGACAGGGTTTCTCTGTGTAGCTTGGCTGTCTTGTAGACCAGACTGGCTTCAAATTCCAACACCTGCCTGCCTCTGCTTCCAGAGTGTTGGGATCGAAGTTGTGTGCCACTATGGTCTGGCCATTAAGTTTTCAAAGGAAAAGGGAGGGCAAGGGTGATTATTTGGGAAGAGGAGGGTTATCAGTGGGAGGGGAGTGACAAGCAAGAGAGAGTAAAATGGGGGATAAATATGAGCAAAGTAAGATAAATACATTATGAAAACGTCGTGATGAAACCCATCTGTTGTGTGTGTGCACGTGGAGACTAGAGGTCAACCTTGGGTGCTTTCCATTGTGTTTTTTAAGGCAGAATCTCTTCCTAACCTGCAGCTCACAGAGAACACTAGTCTCAGGGATCCACCCGTCTCTGCTTCTTCCCACCATCTCAGGATTTTAAAATTCTGGTGATTGATCAGGTCATATGTTCGTACATCAAACACTATACCAGCCAAGTGACCTCCTCAGCCCTCACGTTTGCTTTTTTGATACTTGACTTGTGCACACACACACACACACACACACACACACACACACAATCTATGATATGGTTGGTTTTAAGATTGGAGCAGGAATTATATCAGATGAATCTGGAGCATCTTGTAATGATTCAAAGTTAGAATGTCTTCAAGAAGATTTGAAAACAAACAAACCCAGGGATTTGTTGCATAGATATAGGAGCCAACTGAGAATGTCCATTGACTATATATAGCTGGGTTAATGAGCAATGGCACAATAACTCAAAATTAAAGACAAATATGCATGAGTCCATATTGTTATAAGTGGCTGGCAGTTAAGTTTTAAAAGGAAAAGAAAGTACAAGGGTGATTGCACATGGAGAGAACACAGACCATGCTATCATGCAGAATTATCCCCCATAATTTTTAAGACACTTTGAACTCAAGGTGGTGAACATAATTTTCCCCTCATTATGTGAGCTAATTCTTAGGTTCTAGATTTTGAGAAGAAAATGGAAAGAAATTTCATAGTACAGAAACCAGATGGACACTTCAACCTGGCTGTCAAGTTAAACATCATAGTGAGGAGGCATATTTACAGCCTGTGATGAGAAGGTACTTGACCTTTGTGGTCAGCTTCCTCAAAACACATAAGCCCAGGGCTGGATAGATGGCTCAGTGGTTAGGAGCATTTGCTGTTCTTGTAGAGGACCCTGGTTTAGTTCCCGGCGCTCACATGACAACTCACAATGCTCTGTAGCTCCAATTATGATGGCTCTAGTGCCCTCTTAGGCCGTCCAGGAGTACTGCACACATGTGGGGACCATACATGCACGCAAGCAAAACAGTCATACACATAAGATAAAAATAAAAAGTATTTAAAACAAACAAACTAACAAATACATAAGCCCAGTCTGGTGTCAGGAGAAGAGTAAAGACAGATGCCAACTGAGAGGCATTTTTCAAAAAACCTCACTAGTGCTCTGGTGAAACTGTGCAGCCTATCAGGAGGAAGGAGAACCTGAGAGGAGACACACACCTAAGTAGTATGTAAGAGAGGGGTCTTGGCACACAAAAAGACAGTTGACAAACCCTAGGAGAAAAAAGCATGGGTGCTGTTTTCAATAATGCACCAACTGGTTACTGACAGAACATGTACTGTGTCATGATGATACAGGAAGGGAATCTGCACTGAGTCAGCTATATGCCCTCACCTTTGGGGCAGATCTCAAGACCCCCAGAAACCCAAAACCGTGCTAGGACCAATACCCGCACACACCAAGGATAGTTTAACTTATAAATTAGGCAACGAGAGATAAGTAATACTATAATACAATAGAATAATTAAAACAATACAATAATGGAGGTTATTTAAAACTTCTGAATTGTTTCAAGAATATTCCATTTAGTAATTTTGTACCACAGTTGACCACAGGTAACTAGAACTGCTCAGAATAAGCCACCGAGAAATGAGTACCCACAGGAGTTCAGTGCTGTCTTCACAATTTTTATGTAAACCTGTAATTGTAAAATTAGAAGTTTAGGGCTGGAGAGACGGCTCAGTGGTTAAGAGCACACACATACTGTTCTTCCTGAGGATCTGAGTTTGATTCCCAGCATCCACATCAGATAGAGTACAGCTGCCTACAACCCCGGCTCCAGGGGCATCTGACACCTCAAATCTGTGGGCACTTGCATTTATGTGCCATGTGCACATACTCTTACAGGTATATGTGTAATATAATTAATATAATAAAATTTAAAAATCTTTTAAAAACCACCCAAAGTAAAATTAGAAGTTTAATTAAAAATTTTAAAAGAATTTTAACTAATCAAAAATTTGTGTAAATGCTAATGAATCTGCCTGGCAGATCTGGGTTTGCACACACATTCCTTGCCAGCTTCAGATGCTGCAGGCTCTTTTATAGCTATGGATACCTCCTTGCAAAAGAAAGGCTTTGTCCCGCATGCTTCTAGCACTTTGACCTATTCCTGCTGACATGCAAGGGCTCCCAGGATGTTCCTCGCTAGGACGATTTCAACCGTTTCACCCAGGAAGGAGTCTGGCTGGTCAGTGGGTACCTTTCTGTTTAAACAGACTTGATAGTACATTAATGAGTCAGCATGAGCTAGAGAGTTAAGGCTCACCCTCCAGCCTCTTGTTTTTTATTGTCCGCCCTTCTGGAAAGGGAGACTCCAAGCCTCTGTTCTCTTGACCACTCTGCTCTTCTCTCCTGAGACTCCTGCTCTCAGGAAGCGCTAAGTTAACCGATTCTACCTTATAATCTTAAGAAAGTTTAAGTCAATGCATTAGCACTCTTAAAATATTTATAATCTCATGGATCTAAAGGTCCTCATCGTGAGGTTCAGGAACAGAAAATTACATCTTTAGTCTCTAGTGGAGGAAGTGTGGTATGTGGGGCTGTGGCACAGGGGTGAGAAGAAGCTACTTGCTCGGAGTTGGAGTGAACCCTTGGCCTCAGGCTTCGACCACTGACCACTGACCACTTCACTTCTTGTTCTTCAACAGCTGCCTGTACGTTCCGTGCCCTTTTTATCCCTACCTTTGGCCTTTTCCACGTGATGGCCTTCATCTTGGCTTTTTGGCTCAGCTCATGTGAGCCAAGGGCCTGCACACCTGCTGGGAAGATGCGGTCTTCAAAGAGGCACTTCTGAGCCAGACACCGTTGTTTGAGAACGACAAAATCCTGCCCCTCAAACTTGAGAGGTTGTGAGACAGTGCCCTCTCCATTTCTTCTGTCCCTCTCTCGGATCACCCTGTCACAGAAGAATCCCGGCAGCAGGTATGGCATGATGACCAGCAGTGGAATGGGGCCTTCACTGCGGCCTCTCTCCTGCCGCCCCCTCAGCCCAGGCCTAATCCTCTGGTGAATGGCCCAGAGCCTATATAGCTCCTCCACCCTCAGCAGCTTGATGCAAATGAACACAGTCCAGAGAAAGGCCGTGGTCAGAGTCAGCAGCTTTGGCTAGAGGCCCCTGAGCCCATGGTCTAGGGGCAACACATGCAAGTCAGGGAGGGAGCAAGGGAGGGGGGAGAGCAAGCCAGGGATGACAGGGGGGACAGACAACAATGGCTTGTAGACCTTTAGGGCACCTCCAACAACCTTGCTGGGACTCTTGCTTTAAAAAGAGAAAATATAGTTTCAGAGAGCTCCCCCTGCCTCAGCAAAAGGCATTCATGCCTTTGACACTGGCCTTCAATGGGATATAGCATGGGGCCTTCTAAACATGCTGTATACACTAATCCTATACAGGCTGCTGAATGCATAGGAGGAATCTGCTCCAAGCCTTTGTCTGAGGGTAATGAAGCTTCATTCTCCTGATGTTCCTGCCCCACCCCCTGCAGACCTTGACTGGTCTATTAGGGGCTCTGATCTAGGAAGATGCAGAGGGCAAGTATCTGGACCTCAGAGCAAAAGACCCTATTACAGTTGACCCCAGGATGAACACAACACATCCATTGTTCTACACTCAGCACCTCTGGGTGAGGAAGTGTGGTAGTTGGAAGAGGCAAATAAATGTGGGTTGGAGCTCTTTATGTTGTTTTATGTTTCATTTTGATTGTGAAATGGGGTCTTACGTAGCCCAGGCTGGCCTTAAACTTACTATGTAGCTTAGGATGACCTTTAACTTCTCATTCTCTGGTCTCCACCTCCCCAGTGCTGAAAGTACAGACATGGACCACTGCACCTGGTTTGTGTGGTGCCTGAGATCAAACCTAGGAACAGGGAGGACCACAGAGGACACCAGTGGAGGGACCCCTCCACCACTGTCTGGGCTGCAGATGACTTCCAGCTAGAAATGAAAAGCTCTCTAGCAGCAGAAAGCAAGGGCATGCAGGTTACAGAAAGAGAGATCCTTTGTCCGTGAGAATCTTCATGTCAGGAAGAAGACCAGCTACTTAAGACTGTTGAAAGCAGTTTTTAAACATTTTGCTCCTGGATCCACACAGAGTGATTATTAGGAGTTTTCATGCTGTGCTCCTGGCACTGTGAAGTAACCCAGTGCTCGAGGCCTTGGGGCATCCTCAGAGACTTAAACATGTCTCCAACCCTTAACCCCCCAGCCTCTGAGCAGCAGGGCCTCCTCCTCAGTTTCCCCCATCCCACGACTCAGGGAATCTGTTTTTCCTACTGTTTTCTTTGCTCTCTCCACACTCCTGTGCTTTCTTCATTGGCTTCTGAGCATGCTGGCTCAGCAATGCCACTTCAAGTCAAGGTGCAGTGCAAGTCTGCCCTTTCCTAAAAGGTCTCAGCTATTTCACAACTTCAGAGAGTGTTAGGCCATAGAGAATGCCAGGAGCCGTATGTGTGTGCCTGTGTGTGTGTATGTGTGTGTGTGCCTCTGTGTGTGTGTGTATGTGTGCGTGTGTGTGCCTGTGTGTGTATGTCTGTGTGTGTGCCTGTGTGTGTATGTCTGTGTGTGCCTGTGTATGTCTGTATGTGTGTGTGTGTGTGCCTGTGTGTGTGCCTGGGTGTGTGTGCCTGTATGTGTGTGTGTGTGTGTGCCTGTGTGTGTGTGCCTGTAGGTGTGTGTGTGTGCATGTACTCCAGGTGTCTCCTAGCACCTCCATAACTTTCTAGTTTTCATTCTTGTTACATATAAACCAGCAGAACTTTTCATTTTCTTTTTCTCCTTAAAAACAATCATGTTGGCACACATCTTTAATCTCAGCACTCAGGAGCAGAGGTAGGTGCATCTCTGAGTTCCAGGCCAGCTTGGTTCACAGAGTGAGTTCCAAGGCGGCCAGGCTCCCCCTTCTCTGTTTCCTCTCTACAGAAACTTCCTTCCATGCTAAGGATTCAGAAAGGGAATTTGTTAAAGATGTGCAAACAATCAGATAGAGCACCTGATACACAGAACTGTTTATTTTTTATTTTTGTTTCATACTTTTGCTGTGTTTGTAACTCCTGGAGTAACTGCCTTAGTACTGGGAATAAATTACTTTTGCCTGGATAGTGGAGATCTTGGAAGAGGCAAAGAGACCAGGTCGCACAGAGAGCAGTAAAATCGATTCGTGCTGGTAGGTATCATGGAAGAAGGGAGGGGCCGTGGGCTGGGGATGTCAGGTGTGGGACACAGAAGTGGGCAAGGTGTGTCTGATATGCCTCTTTTTTCTACCTCGTGAAGCATTTTTCCTCACATTTCTTACTTTCCCCCACGACTCCAAAACCATAATGCGTCTTACACTGCCAAGCCTCCTGAGAACACCAAGATAAAGCAAGTGCTGATATGAAAACCTCAACGTGGTAAAGTATGGTTGGTGACGAATGACAATTTGAGAAACTCACCTCAACATCACCCTTAGCATCTAAATCAAGAGCTTTCCAGTTACAGTCATAAGCAATGGGTCAACTGAATGGAGCTAATGAGAAGCTTCTGTCTGACGGGCAGATTCTTCAGGTTCAGATGTTGGCAGCTAGGGAACGAGCTGAGCCAAGGAGTGAAGGTTAGACAGCTGGGCAAAGAACAGCTGGATGTGGGGCTAGAGCACTGACAGCAAGCAGGGGAGGAGATCAGCCGGAAAAATGAAGTCCTTGTCTAGTGTGTTTCCTCAAGGACATGAGCCCTTTTTCATACTCTTGGGCCTGACAGAGGTTACTATGTCCAAGGAAGTCCATGGGAGAGTAGATGTTTCCAAGGATAGCTTTACATTTCAGAAGATTCTGGAGTCCTTTTAATTTTTAAATTTCAATTAGTTTGTGTAACCCATACGTAATCTTTTGTACTTTCTGGATCATAGTTATGTAAAATGACATGCTTGGATAACACATGACCCATTCCAACTGCTTATCTCTGAACCCATTTTATAATTTATGTTAATATAAAGGCATATTCCTTAATCTTTAATTTTATATGTACATATGTATGTGTGTCTGAGTGTATGTATGTGTGCCTCGTGTGTGCTGGAGCCTGCAAAGATTATAAGAGGCATCAGATCTCTGGGAACAAGGGAAACTATACAGTTGTGAGGCACCCCTTGTAGGTGCTGGAAACCAAATGAGCCATCTCTCCAGCCCCCTAGGCTCTGATGTTAACCATAGGAGGATACACAGGTGTTTTAACCAAGGTGGTTTGAAAACTCAGGATCTTTGTTGTTGGTGATGGTGGTAGGGGCCCAGTATCAAACAGCCAGGTCTCTTGGAGCATACTGGTTCATATGTGCTGACAGGACAGTGTATACATGGACCACTGTCACTCCCAGAGCATCTCGGGCTCTTTACATATGTGCAGATCTAGCTTTTAGAGTCAAAGCTATCAGTGATCTCAGTAAGAACAGTGTTTGTAGGTTTTGCTCCCTTTGCCCTTTGAGAGGACAAGACTTTTAGGGACCTCTACTTTGGAAAGCAGGGAAATCCTGGGTCTGCCCCTTAGATGT
Organism: Phyllotis vaccarum; assembly: GCA_033318265.1. Classification (NCBI taxonomy): domain Eukaryota; kingdom Metazoa; phylum Chordata; class Mammalia; order Rodentia; family Cricetidae; genus Phyllotis; species Phyllotis vaccarum. The sequence continues at coordinate 148,496,981 of JARWLC010000001.1, read as the reverse complement.
GGGTTTTTACTCACTATCAATTGTGTACTCTTGTGCTCGGCATATTTGCTGGGTCTACAAATGACCATGAACTGACCCTGCCCTCAGCACCCAGAGAAGAGGGGTGAGAAGGAAGTGGCACGTGAATAGGTATATAGTGGAAGGAGGAGTCAGTCAGCCAAACCCTGAGCAAGCTTGGGGGAAGACAGCGAAGGTGAGAAGTCAGCCTGGGCTAGCCTGAGAAGGGCTGCTGCTCAGCTAAGACATATGCTGCAGGTAGTGGGGGCTCAGTGGGGATGTGGCATGTCTAAGTACATCAGGCTGTCCACCTCCATGGTTTGGATGGAACCTGAGACCTCACACATGCAGGGTGTGTGCTGAACTACACCTGGCCCACTACAGCATTCTCTTCTAACTGAAGACATTCGTGACAGCCATGGGCTTTATCAAAGAACAATGGAGAAAGGAGGAGCTCAGTGATGACTCTGGTTAGTAAATAGAGAGAAAAAGAAAGAGACTTTGTAGAAACTAACATTACTTCTTCCAGACATGGCCTGCTCTCTTTGATCCCATCCATTCTGGACACTGAGTACTGACTGTCACTAACTCAGTGCTCATTCCCTCAAGACTTCAGACTTCACGACAGTATGTTTTTGTCCAGTATGTGAAGCTGGCAGATGTTCAATAACTTTATTTTTCTGTCTTTGTGATTACCTTTTATCTGTCGGTCTGTCTGTCAGTCTGTCTGTCTATCTATCTATCTTTAGCAGTCTGTCTGTCTGTCTGTCTGTCTATCTTTAGCAGTGTCAGGAATGGAACATGAGGCCTGAGACATGCTAAGCAGAGCTCTACTACTGAGCTCTAGACCAGCCCCAGACTATTTTGTGACTAAAATGTTTCTTGTATCAAAAACAAGAGTCACATTGAAAGCATGATCAGAAAAGGGAGCCAGGGGAACATAATTTTCCCTCTGGTGAATCCCTGTAAGTGAAAGCCTGAGGCTAGCGGGTAGGGTTTCACCCAGGCTCTGTCAGGTGCTGGATCTATTTCACACTGAGCCTTGACATCCTAATCTATGCAGTGAGGTAAACAGACAAAAATTCTTCTAAGCCCAGTATTCTGTGTTTCAGAAGGTAGTCTTTACCTCATCCTTGGCTTTTATGTCTCAGAACTCCACCGTCACTGGCAAACTGAAGGGCAATATCTCATGATTTTAGCTTGAGAAATGGAAGCAGTATCAATATATTTAGGCAGAGAAGTTCTCTCTGAACAGTCTGGAGCTCGTTCTGGGGAAGGGACGGCCATTTTATTGATGAATTAGGGACCTGATTACTTTCATGAAAAACAGAAAGAGAGAAAGAGCCAGTGCTGCCTGCCGTCTCCGGGACCTGACCCTGTTCTCCCCTTTCCACACCCTGCCAGGGTCCTTCCCCCTGTGCCCATGAGCACAGCTGTGCTTGGGGAGGTGCTGAGTGGGAGGCCTTCTGAGGGCAAACTCCAGCCAGTAAAAAGCCAGTAGGCTACTCACCGGAGGTCTCTTCCAGATGAACTGGATGGGGAACTTCTGGCTATAAAAGAGAGAGGTCTCGTCTGGTGGGAACTCAGGATCCAGGTAAAGAGCTTTCTTCTCCAGGCACTTCTTGTGGAGCTGCTCAAACGTCTTCTCTTTCACTCCGATAATTGGAAAATTGCGGCTGATGATGGCCGAATAGATGCCACTTGGGTGTCCGCCTCCAGCCTCAGTGGTCTTGCCTTGGGCTGGGTGAGGAACAGGCCCTGGGGACCTGGGCTCAGCCCCTGTCCTCGGGGCCACAGTTGCAGTAATGACAGTCGGCATGGTAGGCAACTTTGGAAGGAAGACTTATTATTATTATTATTATTATTATTTTAGAGAAAAAAAGATCCAGGCACCTTTAAGGAAAGGAAGCAATTACAAAGTGGAAGTTGAAGCGATCCTTCCATCTGAGAGAAAAATGGCCACATTTACTTCAAGGTTTAAATTGTATCAGAAAGTTGGCTGGCTTATGACCAGCTTAAATAGCTGAGCTGTGTTCCTGGAGCCATAGGTGTTCCCGAGGAAGAGGCACTAAAGGATTTCAAAGCAGTTTCTACCTGGGGGTTCCTACCAGCAGCATGCTTGCCAGAGGGAGAGAAGAGAATGAGGGTTGTGTTTCAGTGGCCTGAAGGAGCTTAAGCCAGGAAAACTAAAAATAGACATGAAGAGAGATGGTGAACATGAACATGTGGCCAGACTGGTAGAGAAGGACCTAGCTGGGTATTTCTACATTGACATTAGGAACTTTTGTTGTCAAGAAATCAGAGTATCTGAGACAGGTGAACACCAGAAATCAGCCCAGTGTGTTGAGAACTAGGTAGCCATATAAGCTACTGAAGCAGACCACCAGATGCACAGAAAACAGTATCTGAACAGCTAGCTGGAATTCAAGCTGTGAGAATTCTGAGGCATATTCCGTATGTTTTAGAGTATGTGATTTTTACTTTATAAAACATTAGAATATCAGAATGTCACTTAATATTAGAGTCAGTATCTTTTCTAGAATGTTCTGGAGTCAGCTTTCAGTTCAATTGGATAGAAAATGCCATTCAGCAGAAATTTCAGTCAAGGAAATTCCTCTCTTCTCAGACACTAGACCTAGATACCTCCTGCCTCTTCCTACTTCCAAATACACACTGTCTGCTACACAATGTGTATCCTCGTAAATTATTTAGCCACATCACATCAGCATGTAGATAGAAGCTTGGAGTGGATACTGAGCCAGGTTGACGTCAAGTCCTAGTGTTATATCTAGACTCAGTTTCAAGGCTTTTAAATGAGAATGATGTCGGCCGGGGAAGGGAATTGCTCGCCAGGATTCCACCTGGTTTTTACCCATGGGAATTACTCTCCACATCATAATGAGATGGATACAAGTCTGGCTAAACAGAGGCTTGTCTCATCTCGCAGCTGTGCCTATTCCTAAGCGACCAGCTTCAGAGATCCAAGTTTAGAAGAGATGGAAAAGGGTAGGAAGTGACAGCTGAAATAGGGGGTAGAGGGTAGGAGAGATGGATCAGTGGCGAAGCACTTGCCATGAGTGTGAGCCTCTGAGCTCCCACGTAAAGCTGGTTGTATCAGCATTTCTGCCATCCCAGGGCATCTACAGAGAAATGTGAAGCACAGACAGACAACCCTGAGGTTGTCAACCTATGCATTAGCAAACAACAAAAAGACCCTGCCTCAAACAAGGTGGAAGGCAAGGACCAATACCCCAGGTCGTTCCCTCTGTGTGCCAGGGAACATGTATACATGTGCACATGCCCAAACTCTCTCTCACACATGTACACACACATTAGGCTTGTGGATCTTGATCTCTCTCTCACTCAGCCACCTGCTCCAGCACCTGCTGCCATGCCTCACTTGCTGTAACTTAAAGGAAACTTATGTCTTGGCAACTGGAACCATCAGCTTATCTTCTTGTCCCTCCAAAATAAATAAATAAATAAAATGCCCAAAGTATCACTATTTTGGAAGGAGACCAAAGGCTGGCTGTCCAGGTTCAAAGTCTAGGTTGGCCACTACTGGTTGTAAGTGTGTAACTTTAGCTGAGTTACCTTGTCCTCTCTTCCTATGAGCCAGTCTTCTCACGTATACATTGTTATATTATGGCCATTCTGTTGGTGTAAGGGGTAAACAAGCTACTCATGTAGTGCATTTAAAACAGTGTTCAGGAGTCTTAAGCACTCAGCAAGTGGCAGAAAAAGGTTTGAATTTAATATCACTTTGGTGTTAGGTTGGGCTGAATAACCATTCATTCGTGGTGTCAATTGACTGTCTACCACTATAACAAAAATAAATGAGATAATTAACTTATATATACAAAAACATTTATTTTGGTTCACAGTTTTAGAGGTTCTTGCCCATACCAATTAGCTCCATTGTTGTGGGAGAAACTTGTGACAAAACCAAAGTATCTACATCATGACCAGGAAGTAAACAAAGAGGAAAGCTGTGATAAAATACCATGGCCAAAAGTAACTTACAGAAGAGTTTTGTTTACTTTCCATGGGACAGTCCAGAACAGCAAGGGAGGCATGGCAGCAGGTGCTGGAGCAGGTGGCTGAGAGAGAGATCACATCTCAACCACACACAGGAAGCAGAGCAAATACACAGGAGCTGGAATAAGGCTATAATTGATCAAAGCCTACCCCAATGACACACTTCTAGCAAAGATGCACCTTCTAAAAGTTTTACAACCTCCCTAAACAGTGCCACCAATGGGGGACCAAGTGTCCAAACATATAAACCTATGGGGGGCATTTTTCATTCAAATCACCACAGTGGTATAACAGATATGAGAAAAATATAATAAAATCTAATAGGAAAATCACAGTCCTATGCTATGGGTTGATGCTCTTGTATACTGTAAATATTTGTCACTGTAAATACTGGTTTAATAAAACACTGACTGGTCAAGTAGCTAGACAGGAAGTAGAGGAGAGGCAGTCAGCTGGAATTCTGGGAAGTGGAAGAGCAGAGGCCAGCAGACAGAGAGGGAGCAAGACAGGAAAGCTGCAATGAGAAAAGGCACCGAGCCACGAGGCTAAACATAAACAGAATCATGTGTTACTCTAAGAGCAAGAGTTAGCAAGTAATGAGCCTGACCCATAGACTAAACATGTAATAAGAACTTTCTGGCATAGCTCAGAGGTTCAGACATGCTCTCTGACCGCTGCAGCTTAGCCCCAAATAATTACAGAAAGGCTTATATTAATTTTATGTTGATCAACCTATGGCTCAGACATATTGCTAGCTAGCTCTCTCATCTTAACCCATTTCCATTAATCTGTTCAGCCATGTGGCTCGGTACCTTTTCTCAGAGCAGCATTTCAACTTCTTTCCTCTGCATCTGCTGGTATCTCTGCTCTGTTCTTCCTGTTCCTAGAGTTTTCTTAGTCTGGTGGCCCCGCCCACACTTCCTGTCTGCCTTCTGACCAATCAACTTTTTATTAAAGCAGTAGGAGGGACAAATATTTACAATGTACGAGAACATAATCCCAATGCATTAACAGCTTATAATTAATATATAAGACTTTGTGTGATTACTTGGGACAGCATTCCAGACCTCAGGGCTAAAACAGGCCAGAAACTTCTGACTACAGTCCTACTCTAAGGCACATCCCTGAGAGTGCAAAGTATTACTTGTTGGGTAGCATTTCAGAGAAGGGCAAAACCACTACCTGTGGCTACTGGGGGGGGAGGTAGGGTATCAAGTTAAAAGTCTTCATTGACAAATAGGATTTGCTTGAGTCTAGGAGAATAATAAGGTTCATATTGGTGGAGGCACTGAAGGATACTCTGATTAGGGAAAGGATGACAGAATGGTGGCAGTAGCAGGAAACTAAATGGACAAAATGGAGTGAGAGGCTATAAGCTGAGGAACTGGGGCTTTCCCAACAGCTGCTGAAGCAGACAGCGGGGAGCCTGGGGTCTCTAAAGCCAAAGCCACGTTCAAACTGTGCCAAACTATATTGGAATCTAGTGCAAAAGGAAGTCGGTAACACTGAGCTTTCTTTATTTAAAGTCTTTTGCTCAGTCTGTGCTTTTTTTGCATTCATTTTTATTTTTAAAGACTGTGCATTAAAATGTTGCTTATTTTGATTACTGATTGTTTCTAAGACAAGTGCCTATTTAAAGTTCCAGTCTTGTGCTCTATTTTTAAAGTTCACTTGTGGGACATGGGTATTTATTTCATTATTACTAATTATAGCTTATTCATGTTATAAGTATTCTTTGGTTAATAGAGTATTTAGTATAATATATTTAAAGGAGTAAATTTGAATTTGAAGATTGACTTGGTACCTTTAAGAAACAAGAAAGGGAAACTAACCCTTGTACTCCGGAATCATTCTCTAGGGAAAGCTTTCCACAGCCCTGCCGATACAGTATCTACAGGAGGGGGTCCTGCCTGCACTGCTCTGGTGCACGGCAATCCTCAGAGTACCAGGCACTGCCATCTGTTTGGAGATTGCCTTGGGCAACTCTGCTGCTGCAACGGCCAGAGTGACTGTGCTGCATGGCTTGAGACAAGTCCCACAGATGGGCCTCCTATGCAGCTCTAGGTCAGGCTTCTCACTGAGCTCTATCAATGGCTTAGAGCTTTATGGATCTGTGGGAAGGGTAGTGTTTATACAATGTGCTAACAATACATCTTTAGATGTAAAATTTGAAATTTTATTTTTGATTTTTTGAGACAAAGTCTTGTGATATAGCATAAGCTGGTCTTGAACTCACAATCCTTCTGCCTCAGAAGGAATGCTGTGATTACAGGGGTGAGCCACTGCACCTGAAATCTTGAAATCTGAAATCTACTGGTCATCAATACACTAGAGATAAGCGAAATATCCTTTTTATCCAGGGAAGAAATTAGAAGGCAGCAGAGATCTCACAGAAGGCCAGGAGGGTAGGCGGGTAGGAGGGTAGGCGGGTAGGAGGGTAGGCGGGTAGGAGGGTAGGCGGGTAGGAGGGTAGGCGGGTAGGAGGGTAGGCGGGTAGGCGGGTAGGAGGGTAGGCGGGTAGGAGGGTAGGCGGGTAGGAGGGTAGGCGGGTAGGAGGGTAGGCGGGTAGGAGGCTCCAGACTCGTCACCAGAGCGCCTGCTCATCATCTGATATGGACCTCCCAGTCATCAAAAACACTCAGGGAAAGCATCTCCAGACTCAGGGTGAATGTTTTGGTGTGGTATGTAAAAGCTGCAGGCTGAACTTTACCATCTAAACAGAAGACAAAAAGACACGATGAGAAACCAGGAGAAAAAAATTTCTTTTTTCCCTCCAAATCTGATAAGTTGTCTAGTGCTCTCAAACAATGCTGCACCTAGTGAGTTACAATGTTATTCACTTAGGAGCCGTGGGTAGCGCTTTTATTCATGAACTCCCGGGAATGTTTCAAAACATTAAAAGTCTTAATAGTTTGGAGTATACTCCTGGCTGGAAAGAAACTATAAGGAGCAGAGACTTGTTCAAGAAATACAGGAGGTGCAGAAGGGCCCAAGTGTACACCATCCTTCTCCTTAGTTCTTTAAAATGTTTAGAATTCTCCAGGGATAGAATCCTATTACAGACCTTCACTAATTTCTTAGTGAGTGTTAACTGTGGACAGAAAGACAATTCATGAAGAGAGGCAGATTGGTTCTGCTTACTCTAAAGACTGAAGAACTGGCCCAGAAAGAGCAGAGATTGACTTAGCTAAGCACAGTTTGACAGTTTGGGACCAAATGTCTCTTCCCTGAAGGTATTTCTGTGTTCACAGGACAAATGCTGACATAAGAATGAACTGCTTGCTCACCAGATGAGTGGGTCATCACAGAAGATGGCTTCCTCCTCAGGCCTAAGACCAAGATCTGCTCCACAATGCACTTGCTGGGATAATGGCCCTTCTCATCAGCACACCTGGAATAGATACAAATGGCATTAGGAGAAGGCGCAGGTCTTTTAATTGATCATCAGGTCAACATCTTCATCCTCGGGAGTTCTTCCTGTCTCTGTGGAGTCACAGTTCATACAGGAGCCATACTCAGCTGGACAAGAGATGAAAACAGGTGATTCTATGTGCCTGGGACTAACTAACCAGTGCACACCCATCTCCCTAAACTGTGTGAAGGACACAAAAGACATAGCGTGGCTTGGACATTATAATCAAACTGAAAGAAACCAGATATTTAATTAACTGGTGCATGAAGAATGAAGGTATTAAAGAGTACTTAGGCTGAGTGGTTTTATTTTATAGGCAGCTGGGGAAAAGAAGAAGCCTTCAGTGTCAGTAATGGAAAATACAAATGGCCTTCACAACAATGTCTTCAAAATTATTTACTAGTTATTTTATAATATGAACATGAATGTTTTGGCTACATGTATGTAAGTGCACTACATGCCCTTACAGGTCAGATGTGGGGTCTGATCCCTGCAGCTGGAGTTACAGGCCATATGGATGTTGAGACGTGAACTTGGGGTCCTCTTCAAGAGCAACCAGGGCTCATTGTCACACAGGCCATCTCTCAAGCCACTATATAGTAATGTAAAACTTGAGCTCTCCACTTACTTGAAGATACCAAGAGGGTAGCATAATCTAAGAAGAGTCACAGCTCTGCAGCTGCCTCACCTGTTGATCAGAACACTGGAGCAGAATGAAAACCTGCGATGTAAGAACTGGTCCTGGAGGAACTGGAAGGAATGGCCATCATCAAGATACAGCTCTCCCACAGCTGAATCCTGCACAGTGAAGCACAGAGGATCTGCTAATGGCAACAGTTTTATAGGGGAAAGCTATCTTTTAAAGGGAAAGAGTAACATCTGAAAATTAGTGAAAAGTCTGAAAAGCTGAGTATCTAAGCTGCACAAATTTACACAGAGCTCCTTACACATTCAATATCCAGTCGCTCCTGAGTAGACAGTGAAATAAGATGAACAGTGAGGTTTCATAAAAGGAGCACAGAGTTAGACTTTGCTCAAGGAAATTTAAATATGAAGTATGATGAGTAATGGCTTCCATAAAAATACTACCCCAGAATGTGACCAGAAAGTTCACAGAATAGAACTGAAGTTGAAAATAAACTGCATAATAGATGAAATCAACTGTCTTTAGAAGCCTTTCCTACTCAAAGGGGAAGGACCACTTCTGTAGCCAAACACTACAGCCCTCCACATGTCAGGTTACAGTTTATTAACACTGTTTCCTTCAGGATAAGTCTCTAGCTTATTGCATTCATTCATTCCAGGAGCCCACATGGATCTTAGGCTACAGTTTGGCTGAAGAAGACAAGCCTCAGTAAAATGCATGGAAAATAAAGCTATAATTTACCTATTTTACAATATTAGCATATATAAATATAACTATAACGAGAGTATGTATTTGGCTCTGTAAGGTATTGGGGTAAATGAATAAGAGATGTGTATAACACAGGCTTGCTTCTCTTGGTCAAAAGGCACTCTCAACACTCAATACACAAGGAGACTTTAGTGTTTTGCGCTACCTAGTGAGAACAGAAGTCACTGAATGGGTCAGAGCATATCCAAAATAGTTAAGATACATTATTTTATGGCCCTCTTCTGTAGAAGATAAGTTTCAAAGCTAATCTTCAGGGGCAATCTGCATATGTTCTCCCAGAAGTAATCTATGCCAACATAGGAGATAGACATTATATGCCCATGAAACATATTTACATCATTTCTGGATCTGAGTTTCTAAGAAAAATGCCAGGAATAGCAGACTTCACAGTGATTTGGAAATGATTCAGCCCTTGATTTTGAGATAAATATCAGGGCACTGTTTTATATTATATTCATTACTTTCCCATACCCTCAAAAAGTGAAGAGATGGAATAGAAGGGAGGAAAAAAATATCAAGCTTTCCAAATACCTGAGCGCTCAGAGCGACCTGGAGTCGGTATGGGGAGTCCATCATCCAGCCTGTGGACTTTCCCACACTGGTCTTCATAGGTACTATACTTCCACCTCGCTGAAACACTGGTATCTGCAACAGAGCAGTCCTCTCAGGGATGACATACCCATACAGGAAACTTTCCAAGTGGAATTGTTATATATTTCACTATATGAGATCCATGCTCTTTACAGATATAGACTCAAGCAAAGAATATTTACAGACAGAAATGGCAAGCACGGGATTGTGGAATTAAAAGAAAATTGCTTGGCTAAAAAGATGATCCACGAAAAATTGTTTACTTATTATTTATAACTGTTGCTTTGTGTCTGTGTGTGTGACACATCCATGCTATGGTATGTGTATGGCAGTCAGAAGACAACACTGTGAAGTCAATGCTCTCTTCATACCTTCATGTGGTCCTGGGAATTGAACCGAGGACAGGCTTGAATGACAAGCACTGAGCTAACTCGCTGGCCCAAGTCTTCATATTTTGAAATATTGAGGCAATTATCCATCATCCCAATTTATTATCTATACTTTTCTGTCTTAGCTTGGGTTCTGTTGCCTTGATAAAGTACTGACCAGAGCATCTTGGGGGGAAAGGGGTTTATATGTCTGTCAGCTTATAGTCCCACATTAAAGGAAGTCAAGTCCCTGGAGACAGGAACTAAAGCAGAGGTCACCAAGAAACATTGCTAATGGTTTGCCTCAGGAGCACAGTCAGCTGCAGCCCTTATACCTTCCAGGGCCACCTGCCCTGGGGTGGTACCACCCACAGTGAGCTGGACCCCAGGAAAAATCAACAATCAAGGAAATGCTACATAGGCTTGCCACAGGCCAGTCTGATGGAGGCAACTTCTCAGCTGAGGTTCCCTCTTCCCAGGTGACAAAGGTTGACAAAACTAGCTAGCACTCTATGCCTGCCTCTTTTTCATTTAAATGATAAATTTTATTCTGCTTATCCTATTAGAAGCCCAGAGTTACCCCTAAAACTCATTTTTCAATTTGACCGTAAAGGATATTCTATTTTAGATTTTTAACATCCATGTCAACAAACCATGTCAGCAAAATAATAAGCATGTTATTCTAGAGACATGCTAAAGAGTGGATTTTTCTGTTTATGTAAGTGGGCCCAGTAGTACTTGTGTACACAGATGTTATGTGTCTGGGGAAGTGATTTACGTATTTCTCACAGCATCTGTACACTTTTCTTTCCCTGCTTGTCTGGGTCAGCCGAATGACTAAGTCAATTCTGAGGCTCAGAAGCTGCTTCTGCTACAGGAACCATCAAGGGAAGTGATGCTAACAGCATGGCTGTGGGCATGGCTCACACCTATCAGTCTTTCGCTATGGCTATGGCTCTCTGCAGGAGAGCCTGAGATTTTCTCTGAGTAAATATTAGCAAGGAGGAGAGGACAAGATCATCTGTGATTCAGAGATGTGCCCCCCCCACAAACAACAAGAAGAAAAGCCAACTTTCTTTTTATTCCTTCCTTCTTTAAATACGCACACCACACATACATACAAACAAACAAACAAACAAAACCTCCAAGGAACAAAGTTACAGTGGGACACGCTGCAGACTCAGAGTTCAGAAAAGTTACAGAGGTGGGAGGGACTTGTCTTAGTTCTGCCACAATCCAGTAGTGGGTGATGCTGGGCCAAAAAAAAAAAAAAAAAATCACTTCTGACTATCAGTTTCTTCGTGTGCATATGATTCGTGTGCATATGAAGGGCGTGGTGGTTTGAATAAGAATGGCCCACATGGGCTCCTGTATTTGAATGTTTGGTCACCAGGGCTCAGTAGTAATTAAAAGAATTAGAAGGATTGGGGTGTGGCCCTTTTGGAGGAAGTGTGTCACCAGGGGTGGGCTTTGGAGTTTCAAAAGTCCTCATCAGATCCAGTGTCTCTGCTTGGAGACCAGGATGCAGCTCTCAGCTCTTTCTCTAATACCATGCCTGCCTGCCCCCTGCCATGCTCCCTTCCATGATTCTAATTTCATAACTGATGTGTTCTCTTGCCTGGAGGCCCAGAGTTGCACCTCTCACTTTTTGACATTTTATTGGCATTGAAGCACCCACTGTTTCTGTTCCCAGTGTTACTGTTCTTACACACAATAGTAGATATACAGGAAAGAGCTCTTTATCCTCAATATTTCATGCCATCAGTCAGAGTATATATATTTAAACTCTTTACATATCTTAACAGCTTTATGGGTATAGTTCATATGCTTCAAAATTTACAATTAGAGTATACAATCAAATCATTTCAGTATATTCAGTCATGAAGCCATATCCACAATCAATTTTAAGTCCTTTTAACACTTCTAAAAGAAAGCTGGATCCTTTCACAGTCACTCATTGCTTCACAAACCCTCTCCCAAGCACAGCCCAAGGCTGTATGTACACGTATGTGTTATTATGTTGAACAGTAACACCCTTGGTTCACTTTTTATAAGAATACATTATAAACAGGATGCTTGTGCCTCCTATTGATATGCTGAAGCCCCCTACACTGAAGTGACTATATCTAGAGACAGGGTTAGAAGGATTAGTCCTGATATGATAGAAATAGTATCCTTATAGGAACATTTTATTTTATATATTTTTATTTTAAATATATAAGTATTTTGCCTGTATATATGTATGTGCATCACATGTGTGCCTGGTGCCTGTAGGAACCAAATAGAGGGTGTTGGATCACTTGCAGGTGATCACATGTAGACACCATTGGGTGCTGGAAAGTAAACCTAGATTTTCTGCAAGAGCAACAGCACTCTTAACCACTAATCCAACTCTCCAGCCCCATTCTCAAGAACATTGTCTCCCTCTCTCCACCCCTTCACCCCCACATGCCAGGAGTACCTGAGTCCTCTGGCACTTTGAAATAGGTCTTATGCCTTTAGCACTATGGGAAGATAAATTTCTGTTGTCTACCACCCAGACTGTATTCTGAACAGACCAACACAGCTAAATAGGTAAGCATAATACTCTAAAAATAACTTACAGTATCCAAGGTTACTGGAATCTTCACAGTACACCCTCCTTTCCACTGTGCAAATGTCCTAGAGTCATACCAGACCTGAAAAGTAACAGACTCTATTGAAAAGGGTATGACCAATCTCTTTTCTGAGACACCTGCACTTACCCAATGACTATTTCCTTTTGTCCCATAATAAAGCTGTCTTATAATCCCAGGAAGAAAGAAAGGAAGGAAGGAAGAAATAAAAAGAAAGTCCAAATAAGTATGATTAAAATTTGTGGAAGAAGTTAAGAAGAACACCCCCCAACCCCATGAGCGGAGTGGGGCTGGGGGGATTCACATATATATGTGCTACTTGGGATTGAACCTAAGCTCTCATGCAACCCAAAGAATTTACTACTGAAGTATATCTCCTGTTCTCTTTACTTTTTATTAGACACAGGGTCTTACTAGGTTACCCAGGCTAGTTTTGAACTCACTATGTAGCCCAGCTAAGCCTTGCAATCTTCCTACTAGAGTTATGGGCCTGCACAACCAGGTCCCACATATTCTCTTAAGAAAATTTCAGCTGGGCAGTGGTGGTGCACGCCTTTGATTCCAGCGCTGGGGAGGCAGAAGCAGGTGGATTTTTGTAAATTTGAAGTCAGTTTAGTCTACAGATAGCTGAGGCTTCAGGGCAAAACCGAGTCTCAGAAAAAAAAGGAGGAGGAGGAGGAGGAGGAGGAGGAGGAAAGAAATAAGAGAAGCGAAGAGAAAAGACAAGAAAAGAAAGAACCCCAAAGCATGCACAAAGCCCAGGGTCCAATCCTCAGCATAGGATACATTGGGCACGGAGGTACCTGGGCATGGTGGTGCATGCTTGTAATCACAGGCAGAAGGATCAGAAGTTCAAGTTCATCTTAAGTTTCAAAGATAGCCTGAGATACATGAGACCCCATCTCACAAAGAAGAGCAAGAGGTGGAAGAGGAGGAAGATGTTACCAGAGGAGTATGACCGAAGAACAAAAGACCATTCCTTGTTTTTTATGCATTTAAAGTTAATTACCAAACAGCCTACCGCTGTGCGAGGTGATAGACACACGTGATAGTTCGGAACTTCATGTGAGTGACAGATGAGATGCTGCTGCCATGGTTCTCTTATCTCCGCCTTCTTTCTTTTTACTTACTCTGTGTCTTTTACATCATACACCTTGATCCCACCCATTTTTCTGTCCCTCCACCTCTGCACACCCCCGCCCCCCCAAATAAAACAAAATTCAAGAGAGGAAGAGGGGAAATGGAAAAAATTAAAAATCTCATCATGGAAGCTGCAGTGTGACACAATAGTCCACTGACTTGTAAAACCTTCATGCCTTGAGCTGGTGAGATGTCTCAGAAAACAATGATAAACCTCCGGTACCTGAATTTGCTCCCCAGAACACGCACAGATGGGGAAGGAGAGAACGGACTCCACAAAGCTGGTCTCTGATCTCAACTGCACACTGCTGTACATACATCTTCCTCACCATGCGCACACACTAAATAAACCAGCTAACACTTGTGAGCTAGGTAAGATGAAAGAGAGGAAACCAGACGGAGGAGAGGAGAGTACACACAATCACCCACACATGAGAAAAGAGAAGAAACAGACCTGGAGGGAGAGCCACCCAAACTTCATTACCCCTACAGCATTGCTTTTGGGGGATGATTATGAGATTCCAGAACACGGTCCTAACTCTTATCTGGGAGTCCTAGCAAGGAGGTTAGTTCCTGAATTACCAAAGAGTCCCACAAAATAACTGGATGGAATAAATCTTCTACCTTAAAGCCATGCCCCCCCCCTCTCCATAAGGATTCATTTATGTAACTCAAAGTATGAAAAAAGAACCCCCCTAAGGCTGTCACCTATTTATCTTCTCCACTTCCCCCATTAAGTTTGTCAACTGCAGAGAACACTTATGACTATGGAAAACCTTCAGTCATGATGAAGCAATCTTTTCCCCAAGAGAAACGCAGGCATGAGAGCTAGGAGACATGGGATACGTCTGTTATTGCTCTTACCTCACTTGACCCTGGCAGTAATACATCAGTCATGGTGGTCTGTGGTTCTGTGACTGGATGAACCAATAAAGCATTTCCTAAAAAATGGAGAGGAGATAAAATTGAGTATCACTATAGGAGATCTGAAAGCCCCTTCTGCTTTGCTGAACATTAGACTGTGATCTTCTATAAGGCAGAGGGTATGTGAGTTAAACAAATAATGCCCTGGAGAAAAATGCTGGTAGATAAAGGACAGAATTAAAAAAGGTAATGGATTAAATTAAATTAAGGGGATGGGTCAGAGACCCTGAAATATTCTATTGCATCTTGTTTGTGGTTGTTTGCTTTGGTTTTGGGGTTTTTTTTGTTTGTTTGTTTGTTTGGTTGGTTGGGTTTTTTTGAGACAATGTCTGGTTATGTACCCAGGACTGACCTGGAACTTGCTCTGCATCCCAGGCTGGCTTTAGGGTGATTGATCTTTCTACCCCAGCCTCTCGAATGCTAGGGATACAGCGTTGAGTAGCCATGCTCACTTCCAGTTTCTTTATACCTTCTGGTATGCCAATAATCAGAAGGCACCACTGTACCTTCTCAAGTGCCTCTCATTTGCTATGATGACACTGGTTAGAGTGAGCTGCAGTGTTATTTACATGTCTGATCAGTGCACCTCCTCAGGCCCTTTGCTTGGGCAGTTACCATAGCCACTTTCTTTGGACTACCAACTCCCAATAATGACATGAATCCTTTTATCAATTATGAAAGCTTGACCTTAGCTTCCCACCTAACTCTTCTAACTTAAATTAACCCATTTATATTAATCTATGTTCTGTCACATGGCTCAGTACCTCTCATCCATGCTGACATCCAACTTGCTTTGGATCTGGACGGCAAATTCCCGGCCTCTCAGATTTTTCCCCAGAGATCCTCTGTTTCCTTGGAAGTCCTGCCTCCTCTCCTGCCTAGCTATTGACCATTCAGCTCTTTATTAAACCAATCAGAAGGTGCCTTGCAGAGACACATCTTCACAGTGTACAAAAAGGTATCCCACCACACAGTTACCATTGCAGATTTGTACTTCTCTTAAGGTTAGCCCGGAGTGTTACTTTAACTTTCATATTGGTATCACACATGTGTAAAGTGCATCTACTAATTAATCATTTTAACTTTATTTATAGGGTCTCACTATGTAACCTCCTCCTGCCTTAGTATTGTGAATGTTGGGACTGTAGGCATGCACCACTATGGCTTTCTTGAATTGTTTCTTCTAGTCAATAAACATTTATTTACTGAGTTCCAGGCATCATGCTCAGCTCTGGGGACACAGAGGTTAAGAAAACAAATATGGCTGCAACCTTCATGGAATTTGTAGTAAGTGAGGAAGACAGACACTAAAAAGTAA
Source organism: Phyllotis vaccarum (assembly GCA_033318265.1). NCBI lineage: Eukaryota > Metazoa > Chordata > Mammalia > Rodentia > Cricetidae > Phyllotis > Phyllotis vaccarum. The sequence continues at coordinate 148,481,164 of JARWLC010000001.1, read as the reverse complement.
TTACAAGTGAATAAGGTTAATGCAAATACTGAAAGAGGTAATGTACACAATGAAAATTACATAAGCGGCAGACTTTGAGCAAGAGGATAAAACTAAGGTATAAAGAAGTAAGGAATGATGAAAGACATTTCTCCAAGGCACTGACTCTGAAGCTGAAGCCTCAAGGGCCAGGGATTGAACACAGAACCTTGTGCATGTTACACTAGAGCATGCCCTGAACAGTATCTTCAAGGGCTCCTGTTACTGTGATTGTTATTATCATTATCATTATTTACATTTGGAGGTTTCCACTATTTAGAATGTAATTCATTCTTTGGGTCTCAATATATAGCCTTATTTCTTGAGCTCTATTCTTAATACGATAAACTTCCATGTCTATATTTCAGAGTTTATCCTCATTAAAGAAGCCTACTTAGGCATGGTAGTATATGTCTGCAACTCAGCAATCCGGACATTGATAAAGAGGATTACAAATTCAAGGATAACCTGGGCTACAAAGCCCTGTCTCGCAAGAAAGAAGAATAAGGTCTTCACGTGAAACAAGTCTTTTGTGTCTTTACTATAGGCATTTGATCTACTTTTCATAATCCTCTTCCTGTTGTAACCTCACCAGGGTTCGGGGGAGTAGGCCCAAGCAGAACTTTCAAATCACATCCACCAATATAATAGCTTTATTTAGCATCAATAAGAACTATATTATAAGCTGGGTAGTGACATATGCCTTTAATCCCAGAGGCAGGTGGATCTCTGTGAGTTGGAGGCCAGACTGGTCTACAGAGCTAATTCCAGGGTAGCCGGAACTGTTACACAGAGAAATCTTGCCTCGACTCCCCTCTTCAAAGAACTATATTTTAAGAGCTACATTACAATAGACTAAAGCCACAGTCTCACTTTCACATTAAAACTCTGGTGAAGGAGGGCCAGGGGTGTAGCTGAGTTGGTAGAGGCTCCAGGTTCAATTCCCAGCACCATGAGTAATGAGGTTTGCTTGTAATCCCAGTGTTTGGAATCGGAAGTAACCATCATCTTTAGATACAGAGTAAGTTTCAAGCCAGCCTGGGCTAAATAAGACCCTGACTCAAAAACAGGAAAGAAAAAAGATGAAGGAATCATTTTGTTTTCATTTTTGTCTTTCTTGGGTTTAGGGAATTCCCACTAGGAAATATAATAAAAACATAGTTATAAAATCTATCACAACTGTAATTAACCTATAAATACTTACCTAGCATATATTCATCATCCACACCAAAAGTCTCTAAGTCATCTGGGAACTCAACCCACAGAGGCCTGGAGAAAGAAAACAGAATTCACATTTTAAAAATCATTGTTATATTATTCTTGGAGCTATTTTATTAGATTTTTATATTTTCAGTGTTATAACTCTCCAAAAGGAATTGGAAAGTACCAAACAGCCAAGATTCTTTTTCATAGACCAAAGAGCTTTATGAGCAGTTGCTATGGTTACCTTATATTTATGTGAAAGAGCTTTCTGTCAACCTGAATGTCCTAATGAAATATTGAGAATTTTATTCTGTGCTGCTTTCCTATCTGACTGCTGAATAACTAACATCATTCTAACAGGCAAAAACCAAGGCAAGTCCAAATGTCTAATTTTCTGTTGTAAAGTAAATGTTTGCAAAAAAAAGTCTTATTATAATGATAATTCTGTGCCACTTCCTGAAGCCACTGGCTTTCATGTATCATTTAATCATTATTTATTTAATGAAAGGAACTAGTTTCCATTGCTTTCAAGCTGATAACATTTTGGGGGAGGGTGAGAAATTGTCAAGATTAAAAAATAGTTATTATTCAGTATAACTCATCTATGAGTCACTTAAGTTCATTAAAATAAACGAAACTTTTAGTATTTATGTCTAGATAGCAACTTAGTGCTTCTAACCATTTTTAACTTTGTGAGAATGATTTTAATTGAGTGTGTACATGTACCATTTGGGTGTAAGTGTTCACAGAGGCCAGAAGCAGGCACTGAAGCCCTTGGAGCCAGACATTGATGCTAGGAACCAAATTTAGGTCCTTTACAAGAGCAGCAAGTACTTTTAACTGCTGAGCCATCTCTTCAGCCAAGGAAAAGATTCTTTTTAATTGAAAAAAATATTTTATGTGTATTAGTGTTCTTCTTGCATGAATATATGTGCAGCATATGACTGCCTGGTACTACTGGGTGAAGAGGGTACTGGATCCCCCGGGGCTGGAGTTACAGGCAATTGTGAGGCACCATGTGGGTGCTAAGAATGGAACCCAGGTTCTCAGTAAGAGAACAACAACTCCTTACCCACTGAACCAACTCTCTAGCTCAATATTTTTTTTTTAAATAAATACACTTTTATTTATTTACCAATCTTTGCAACAATACATTCTGTTTCTATGGAATGGTAACAAAGCAGGTGTCTCTAATCTTGGATAATAACTCGAACCTCCAGAAAATGTCTGGTCTGAAGCTTAGGAACTTTGAATTCTACCCATGTTTTTCTCTAACCTAGAAAGTTGATTTTTGCCTTCAAGATAGAATTTATGTGCTAGAAAAAAATTCCCACCTCAAGTTCAACCCTATGGGTAAGATCAAGCCTCAGATGGGGGAAAATTAATTTTCGTGAGAGGTTTATGCATAAAATGCTAAAGTTATGTAGCTGCAAATTCATTTTCTTTTTTACATTTCCATCTCTCAGAAAATACCAATACTAGAATCATAAGTAGAAGATCTAATCAGTAGTTTCTGTGTCTTCAACAGCCAGCACCCCACGCACAACAGCCAGCACCCCATGCACAACAGCTAGCACTCATGCACAACAGCTAGCACCCCATGCACAACAATCTGAACTCCATGCATAATAGGCAGTGAAGCTGATTGAAACTTGTCGAAACACCTGACTTTTGTTCCCCCCTTCCAGTCCCTCATCACTGGGGGATCTGCTAGTAGGTTGTTGGAGCCCCTAAATAAAGGACGCCCTTTTTACCTCATGACAGGTTCAGAAGACATATGCACACGGTAGAACAGAGAATACAGATAGGGTAGGAGGGTGTAGCGCTCTCTGATGGCTTCCCGGATCAGCCGGGTGTGTTCTTCCCCAAATAGCCAGGGTTCTCGCCGCTTAGTGTTCATGGTAGCATGGCCACGGAAGAAGGGCTGGTAAGCTCCAGCCTGGTACCAACGAACCAACAGCTCTGCTTCAGGATTGCCAATGAAGCCACCCACATCAGCTGGTTAGACAGAGAAAGACTGGATGAAGAAACCAAACTTGGAAGAAATTATGTGTTAAAATAAGGCCTTGCAAACTGAGTTGAGATACTTTTATGTACACACTCAACATAACAGACAACAGACACACCTATAGCTCCAAATAGCGGTGTTGGAGCCATGAAAACCAGCCCATGCGGAGATCTGGCAGAAATATCTATAATTCTCTTCTTTTTTCTTTAACTGAAAAACCACAGGCTTTTCTGTAAGAGCAGCTGTCCTGTGTGTTCTGGATTCTCCTTTACCCAGAAATTGCACAATGTCTCCCTGGTTAGGTGTGTGTGTCTATGGACTAAGGAAAAGGTGGCTGGTAATTTCTTTCTTTTGAAATCAAAGGCTAAACAATATCAACCAATGAAAAGCAAATCATCAGCCTTGGAGGATGAGGTAGAATTTTATGCTCACCCCTTGAGCAGGACATGTATATCTTGTGTGTGGACCAATGTCATAAAGACATATATATCCAAAAAGTGATATTGATTTGTTTTTGTTCTTTTAGAGAATAAAAGCATTCATTCCTGAGCTAGAACTATAGCGAGTATGTACTGAGCACCATCATATTGGTTCGCTCATCTGCACTGAATTCTCAGGGAAAACAAGTCCTCGGACATGTTTTTGAACTAAATCCATCTTTTCCAAGAGCACATCTTTTGTGTGTGTGTGCATGTGTGTGCATGTGTGAGAAGGTATGTGTGCATGTGGAGCCCACAGCCTGACTTCAGTCACTTTAATCACTTTCCACTTTATTTTTGGCTAGACTGGCTGGTGAGCAAACAACAGAGGCCCTGCTAGCCCAGCCTCTCCAGCTCTGGCTTACAGGCATGTGCCACTGGACCTGGCTCTTCTACATGGGTGCAGGGGTTCCGAATATGTCATGTCTGTGTAGCAAGCACTTCCCTGACTGAACCATTTCCACAGTCATGTCCTTTTTTGGTGAGTCTTATACAGTCTGGTTTGGCCTGAGTCTTGCTAGTAGCTAAGGACAACCTTGAACCTTTGAGCCTTCTATTTCCATGTCCTAGTGTTGGGATACTTGTTTTTATATGGGGCTGGGGATCAAACTGGGGGCTTCTTACATGCTAGGCAAGCACTGAAACACTGAGAACATTTTAATGAAGAAAACAAATCACGTCACAGAATCTTACATCTGCTGAGCAGAAAGCGTCTGTGCAAGGCTGGCGCTTTTAGTCCCTTGGCTTGGCCTTGAGCACACCCGGCTAGCACTCTGTGGGCTGCACACTCAGCCCTAGGGGGCTTTGGTTTGCTGAGCTGCCTGCAGTCCTCCCATTCTTTCTACTTTCAAGAAAAAAGTATGTTTCTAGAACAGTTACTGCGACTCTGGAGGTAGCGCTGAGGGACTGAGGGAAGGAAATAGACTCCCAATCCAGACAACAAACACGTATAGTTTGTATTTCATTTACTTATTCATTCATCCAGGTATGTATTTGTTTGTTTGGGATAGGGTTTCTCTATGTAGTGCCAGCTGTCCTGGAGTTTTGTTCTGTAGACCAGGCTGGCCTTGAACTCATAGAGATCCTCTTAGCTCTGCCTCTAGAGGGCTGGGATTAAGGTGTGAGCTATCACACCAGGCTGTGCAATAAACTCTGAAGCAACCCTTTTGTACTCTCTTCCCATTTTCTTTCCTGTATCCAACCTTGCCCAAACAGCTAATGACGAAGACCCTCACTTCTCATTTCCTTCTCCTTGAAACATCAAGTTAGGAATCAGCTTACCTCCACAAAAGGAGATCCCGGAGACACTGAGGGTGAGTAACATTGGGATGGAAATCTTCAGATAGCTCCATTCTGCTGTGTTGTCTCCTGTCCAGACTGCACCTTAACATGGCCATAACAAGGCATGGAAACACACATAAATCATCCAATGCACTCCACTTCATATTCGTAAAAGACAAAAATAATAAACTAGGAAACACTTCATCTTAAACAATTCTTATCTTCCTGCAAATACTATCAATTTTCTAGTGTGAAAAGTTATTAAGGTTCATAAAACACAGGGCAGTGGTGGCACACACCTTAATCCTAGTACTTGGGAGGTAGAGGGAGGTGTAAGTTCAAGGCCAGCCTGGTCTACAATGTGAGTTCCAGGACAGCCAGGACTACACAGAGAAACGCTGTCTCAAAAATAAAAACAAAACAAAACAAAAACAAAATTAAAAACATAATTAAATACTCTGGGTTTCTTGTCCTACTTGATTATCACAACAGCCTGGCAAACACTATCATTAGCTCTATTTTAAAGATTATGGAAATATGATAAACAGTAGTTCCATAGTCTATCATAGTCATACAGTCATTAAGTAGATTTGATCTAGAAGTCAGACTGTTAAAGCCAATGTTCCAGTTTACATCATAGTTGATAAGAGTTTATGATCACAGATTATATATAATCAAGGAGACACATAAGAGGGAAAATAATCTTTACAACATCTATATCAATCCTTAAGGCTTTTTCGGTCTGTCTTTTACCAAAACTGTTTCAGTGGATACTTTTGCTTTAATCTTGTGTAGAAATGTATCATATACATATATAGGCAGGTAAAAATACTTTAGATAATTTATTATTTTAATTTTTTAATGTATATTGGTGTTTTACCTGCATGTTTGCCGGTATAAAGGTGTTAGATTCCCCTGTAACAGGAGTTATAGACAATTGTGAGTTACCATGTGGGTGCTGGGAATTGAACTCAGGTTTTCTGGAAAAATAACAGTGCTCTTAACAGCTGAACCATCTCTCCAGCCCAAGAAAAATAATTTCAAGGAATTTAAAAGAAAAAAAAACAGCACTCTAGTAATTTTTCCTTGACATCAATTGAACTATGGAAATATCTATATGATTTTGAAATCATAGCAACAGTTTATCAAGAAAGATCACATAGAACCAGAGAGGTATCATAGCTAATATGGTTGCTCATTCACAAGTTCTTTATAACTATTGGTCAAGCATGTGACTAAAAAAAGTCATGTTCTCACTGCTACACACAGGGCAAATAATCACACAGTGCTACAGACTAGAAGATGGACCAGCATCTAAGGGATCAGTGCAGGGCATGGCAGCATACACGGGGCAGGGAGAGGAAGGATCCTACAAGTTCAAGGCTAGCCTAGGCTACATAGTGAGACCCTGTATCAAAAATTCCCAAGGAAAAAAAATTAACATCTATATCCCTTGTTATCTTTTTAAACTGTTGCCTATAAACCTTTTCATTAATTCTCTCCCTAATTTCTCCTGTAGCTTTTTTTTGGGGGGGGGGGTAAGGAACTCACTACTGTAGTGGATTTATGATGTTACATTGTAAATAATTGTCCTGCCTACCAGTTTAATAAAAAGCACTGATTGGCCAAAGGTGGACAGGAAGTGTGGGCGGGGCTACCAGACTAAGAAAACTGGGAATAGGAAGAACAGAGCAGACAGAATGCCAGAGAGAAGCCAGAAGATGCAGAGGACACCTATGCAGCTCTGAGAAAAGGTACCGAGCCTTATGGCTGAACAGGATAAGAGTCATGGGTTAGATGAAGGGTCCAGAGTTAGCAAGTTATATGCCTGGGCCTTAGGCTGATCAGCCTAAAACTATTGTAAGCATCTGTGTCTCTGCGGGTCTGTGGGTCTGCGGGTCCAAACCTTGAGGCCAGGCCCAAAAGCCCGGGCCAGAAACCTTTTACTACATACTATATGGCCTGGGTTGTGGGAGTTGGTTCTGTCCATCCACCATGTGGATCTCTGGGATTGAACTCAGGCTATTAGGCTTGGTAGCAAGTGCCTTAACCTGTTGTAGGATGTTTCTGGCCAGACTTTCTGGTCTAGCCTGGTGGCCAGGACCTTCAGACCCACAGTCTCATACTCCCACTAAAACACATGGGTGCTTATATTAATTGTATGCTGATTGACCTAGGGCCCAGGCATATAACTTGCTAGCTCTTGCTCTTAAACTAACCTATGATTCTTATCCTGATCAGCCATGTGGCTCGGTACCTTTTCTCAGAGCTGCATAGGTATCCTGTGCATCTGCTTCTCTAATGTGTCTGTGGCATCTCTGCCCTGTTCTTTCTGTTCCCAGAGTTTTCTTAGTCTGGTAGCCCTACCCACACTTCCTGTCTGCCTTCTGTCAATCAGCATTTTTTTAAACCAGTAGTCATGATAATTACTCACAATGTAACAACATAATCCCACTACATTAACCCAGTGGGCCATCTTGCTGGCCCTCATTTATTTATTTGTTTGTTTGTTTGTCTGTTTGTTTATTTTTGATACAGAATTTTTTCTGTGTAGCTTATGATGACCTTGAACTCCTGATCCTCCTGCTTCCACTTTCAAGTGCTGAGATTACAGGCTTAAATTTTCCTATATTTTACCAAAACCTATTTACTGATTTAAATTACATTTACATTTTTAACAATTGGAATAACAGCTATCACTCATGCATGCTTTAAAAAAAAAAAAAACAACTTACGTAATGTTTTAACCACATTCTCATGAAATTAAATTAAAACTACCACTTTAAGGAACTAGCCACCTCAGTTGTTCTCTGACCTCTACACAAGTGGCATGTGTCACACACCCTAAAGTAAATGAAAAACATTTAAACTATAATTTTAAACTGCCTCATGATAGCTTGTCCTGTGGATAACCATACTTTTGTAACCCTTCCTTTACTGTTAGACATGTAGACTTTTCTTTTGGCCTCAAGGTCTAATGCTATGAAGAGCATCTCTGCTGACACTATTCTGCTCTTTGGCTGAAGAACACAGGAGCTGGTCTGGGGAGGTTGACTGAGAGACCTAAAATGTCTATGATACAACAGAGGTGAGGTTCTTTACACTAGGACCTAACCTCTCAGTTACTTATGCAAGGACAGGGGCCTTAAAATAGCCTTCCTGCTACAGAGTGGTGAAGTTGAAATAGATCTGTATTAGCTGGTAAACCAGATCCAGTCATAGATGACCCTGACAGAAAGCAACAACCAGGTCTATTTTAAGCCACATTGCTAAGTGGAACAGCTGGCTGAAGCAGTATGTTAGAGATGTGTTTCCCTGGTTTTCACAAGTCAAAAAGATAGGATCAGAGATGACCATGTACTTAGTACTCTGAAGTCACTCTCCCAACAAGTAAGTATGGGAAAAGTGACAATATCTTTAGTAGGAAAAAGTACTAAACTTGATGAGAATTGGTTTACTGTCTTTTGAGGTAAGAGGGAAATAGGTCTCACGAAGCCCAAGATGACCTTGGAAAATGACCCTGAACTTCTGTTCCCCCTGCCTCCACCTCTTGAGTGTTAGGATTACAAACATTCACACCCTTGCATGGGTTTATATGGTGCTGAGCATTACACTCAGGGCCCCTTGTCTACTAGGCAATCTACTACTATTAATACGTATGTCAGAGCACGCCATGTTCTACATTGTAGGTTATAAGGCTATTGTAGAGAAATACAGTAGCAGCAGGGTGCATATATCATAAATGGTGCTCAAAACAAAGGGACAGGCAGCTACCCATATTTTATAATTTGGGCCATTTCTTACCATACTTTTGTGATCCAGCAAAGAAAGAACGTGAAAGAACAAAGGGTCTCTCCTTCCCTTTAGATCGTTGTATCAATCCTTCTGCAGTAGCCATTTGCTGTAAGTCAATGGAGAAAGATTGGAAAGAGGAGACAGGGTGAGGGTATCACATTAACATCCTCAACAGACTACTAACATGAGAAAACTAACAGTGGGAGGGACCATGAAAAGGGGATAATAAGCCCATCAGGTCTTTTTGATGATACAGTGAATGATACCAATTTGTTTAGTAAAGATGGAAGCATTTATTTGGTCAGAAATGTCAATGAAATAATAGTGAGCAGGAATGGGGATGCAGGTGAGTAGAAGAGCGGCTAGCCAGCATGCCTAAGGCCCGGGTTCCGTCTCCAGGACTGCAGAAAAGAAACACACACAACAAAACGAAACAAAAAACCAAACTACCATTTATCCAGTATTGGTAGGTATTTTATATTTCCTTATGATATGTACAATAATCTGTGAGTCAAATGCTTTTCATTGATTAAAAAAAATAAATCCAGAGAGGTTAAGTGTCCACTTCAGCCTACATAAGAAATCCCCTAAATCAGTGGACAATTAGCGCAAAAAGCTGATAGAAAATAAACATGTATTTCCTGGAAAAGGCTATATCCCGGTACTTCAGCAACTCCCACTAGAAAACAGCAATTATGGGAGACCTATAGTCATGAAGTCTTATTCATAACAAAGACTCACAGATATAAGTTTGGGTAAGTGACTCTCAGTCTTTGGATATGATTAGCAAATAGAAGGCTGAGCAAATCAGGAGAGTTTACGCATTTTAAAAGTATGCTGAGGGGGTTTTAATGAGAATGGTTCATATGTTTGAATACTTGGTCCCCAGTCAGTGAAGATGTTAGGGAAGGATTAGGAAGTGTGACCTTGTTGGAGGAGGTGTGTCATCAGGGGTGGGCTTTGAAGTTTCAAAACTTGTGCTATCCTGTGTGCTTCCCTCTTAAAGCTTTGTGGTTATGGATAAGATGTGAACTCTCAGCTTTTCCTCTGCTATGTCACCATAATCTCTAACCTTCTACATCCATAAGGTAAATTAAATGTTTTCATGTATACATTTCTTGGCCATGGTACTGTATCACTGCAATAAAAATTGAGACATATACTTATTGAAATATAAATCTGTATGTTGTCTTCCTTTCTTGGTATGAATGTTGAATGTTTCATATATATATATATATATATATATATATACACACACATATATACATATGTATGTGTGTTTATACATATGTGTGTATGTACACAGAAATTTGTTGTTGTCTGATTTTTTAAAACCTTTTTAAAGATTTTTTTCTTTTATATTTGGGTATTTCCCTGCATATATGCCTGTGCATTATGTGCATGTGCTGCTCATGGAGGCCAAAAGAGGGCTTTGGATTCCCAGGAACTGGAATTACAGATGGTTGTGAGCTGCCATGTGGATGCTGGGGATTGAACCACTTAACCATATCTCTAGTCCCTTTAAAAATATTTTTTAAAATGTATGTATATGTTAGTGTATACTCCTTGCGTGGGTACCTCTCAAGGCCAGAAGGAAGTGTTAGATTCTCTGGAGCTGGAGTTACAGGTTGTTGTGAACTGCCCACTATAAGTGCTGGGAACCAAACTTAGGTCCTCTGGAAGAGCAGCAAGAACTCTTAAGCACCGAGACGTCACTAGCCCTTGTTTGCTGTTTACTTTTGTGACAGGGTCTTGTTGTATAATCAAGGCTGGCCTAGAACTCATTATGTAGGTCAGGCTGGCCTTGAATTCACAGCCCCTCTGTACCATGAATGCTAGGATTATGTGTGTGCCACTAGCCTCGACTAAGCTAGCAATAGATGGGCATATACAAACTTTAAAACTTTGCTTGAATTACCTTCGTTAACATTATAGATCACCTGTGCCAATAAGTCTTCTAGTAGTATTAAATGCCATATGTAATATTTTAAAATTTATCAGGCTTATTGGGAAAGGAAAATGAAGTATAAGGGGAATAATACATTGGCTATAATCTAAGACTCACTGCACCTGGCAACAGAGACACGCAGAGAAATGCACAGAGCATGTGGTTACAGAACTGACTGAAATCAGGGCACATGAATCTAGTTGACTTCTAATTTGAATGCCTTACCTGATAAAACCCGTAGATGTTGTGAAGTTCCCTGTGTTCCCATTTGCCATAATGAATGGCATTCTTCTGCATGGTTAGCTCTGGCCCTCTGAAGACTGAGGGCTCATTCATGTCATTCCATATGAAGAGGATGTCGGTAGACCCCTAGGAAGTAAACCCTGTTCATGAGAATCCTCTCCCAGGGATAATATTAACAGGATAGTATCCCTGCTCTTTCTCTTATTTCTTTATTTTTTATGCCAGTTGGGTTGTGAATTTTGTCTGTTTTGTTCAATGAAAATTCCATAAGCACACAACAGTATCTGACGCAAAGAAACAGAAACTATCAATAAATATTTTTGATAAGGGGGGATGTTGCATTATATTGTCTGTGAAATATATACTACTCTGTAAGCTCATACAAAGACATTTTTAGGAAATATGTGCCAGAAAAATTGTGAATATTCACCGTTAGGCTACGTATCATCCACTGTCACTACAAATCTTCACCTGATCTTATCACCAAAAAGCTGCGAAGAAATCTCTGCTACAACTCTTAACTAAAAGCAATTATTTCTACACCTGAATTATTTTTCTCTAATACTCTGAACTATCTGTTTGCTAACATATTATATAATTTGTGTTCTTTCCATCTACTGAAAATGGTATTAAAGTTCTTTTTATAAAATCCATGGTCTCTCAGCATTTGAATATCATTGCAGGGAGCCTTAGGCAGTTCATTCCACTATTTCTTAATACTGTGTTCCTTATGCCATGTCCTAATAAGGCTTCACCTCCTTCCAGGACACTACAGAGCCCACTTGAGACCTTATTAACATGACAGATGATCTTTCCAGTGCTTGAAGGTGGCCTATATGTTTCCTTAACTAAATTTAAGCAGATTTCTTTTTAAGACTGTCTCTCTATTATGTAGCTCTGGCAGGCCGGCCTTGAATGCACAGAGTTCTATCTGCTTCTGGTCCTGAGTGCTGAGATTAAAGATGTTCACCAACATGCCTGGTTTCTAAACAAATGGACTTCCAAGAATAAGGCTGTACAGTTTCCAGATATTTGCCTTCAGTCTTCTTTTAGCACTTCTGAGGCAAAGATAAGCAAGCTTTCTCCTCCTCCTTCTCTTCTTTTTATAACGATCTAGACAACGTACATTTCTATCTTTGTGGATCATAAGAGGTCTTTAATCATTCTACTCTGGCCTGGTATTATGAAAGCAGCCACAGACAATAATAAAGTGAATGATTATAGCCATATTTTGCCTAAGGATTGTTGTCTCCAGTGTTCTAAGTATTTTTCTAATCTAATCAATGATGCTCAGAAGTAAGTATCTTGCGTAGAGCTGAGTTTAGGAAACAAATAGATCTGAATTCAAATCCTAAGTCCATCACTCAGTAAATGGGTGACCTTTGTGGGTTTTAAAACTCTCCACACATCCGTTTTCTCACATGTGGGGTTAAGATTTAATTGTAGTTCCAATTTAGATTGTTTTTTATAAAGAAATTGTGTAATGCAATCAAATGGTTAAAACAGCACTTGGCGCCTGCCTTGCAATTTGTGTTATGAATTATCATGATTGTAATCATCACCATAACTGGTTGAAGACAGGTCTCTATTGTGACCTCCAGTTCTTTCCATTTTAATTATTATATTTTTCTTTTACCAATACATTATAGTTTATAACAGTGGTTCCCAACCTTCCTAATGCTTCAACTCTTCCTAATGCTTCAACAGTTCCTCATGCTGTGGTAACCTGAAACTTCTGTGGGATAACACTCTTGTACACTGTAAAGATTTGTCACTCATATTGATTTAATAAAATGCTGACTGGTCAGTAGCCAGGCAGGAAGTATAGGTGGGTTGACCAGACTAGGAGAATTCTTAGAAGAGAAAAGGCAGAGATACAGTTGCTAGCCAGATTGAGGAAGCAAGATGAGAATGTCTTACTGAGAAAACGTACCAAGTTATATGGTTAAACATAGATAGGAATTATGGGTTAATTTAAGTGTAAGAGCTAGTTATTAATATGCTTGAGCTACTGGCCCATCATTAACTATAATAGTAAACCTCCAAGTCAATTATTTGGAAAGCAGCTGCCGGGTATTTGAGAGTTTCTGGCGGGATAGAAACTTCTGACTACATCTAACCATAAAATTATTTTCATTGCTACTTAATAACTGTAATTTTGATACTGTTATGAATTGTGATGTAAATATATGACATGCAGGATATCTGATATGTGACCCTGTAATAGGGTCAGTGGACCTCCTAAGGAGTTTTTCCTTCCTTCCTTCCTTCCTTCCTTCCTTCCTTCCTTCCTTCCTTCCTTCCTTCCTTCCTTCCTCCCTCCCTCCCTCCCTTCCTTCCTTCCTTCCTTCCTCGCTTCCTTCCTTTTTTCCTTCCTTCCTTCCTTCCTTCCTTCCTTCCTTCCTTCCTTCCTTCCTTCCTTCCTTCCTTCCTTCCTTCCTTCCTTCCTCCTCCCTCCCTCCTTCCTTCCTTCTCTCCTCCTTGCCTGCTTGCTTGCTTACAGGCTCTTATGTTGCTTATGAGGTCTTGAATTTGATAAGTAGCTGAAGATGACATTAACTTCTGATCCTTCTGTCCTCAAATCCTAAATGTTGGAATTACAGGCATGTTCTACCATGGGTCTCTGCTGTGCTGGGGATCAAGCCTGTTAGCCAAACACTCTGTCAAGTGAGCTATTTCCCTACTCCTAAGTCTTTTCTTTTTGAGATAGGGTCTTTCTATGTAGCCCTGGTTGTCTTGGAACCAGCTCTGTAGACCTGGCTAGTTTCCAACTCACAGAAATCCATGTGCCTCTGACTGCCAACTGACATTAAAAGTGTGCATCACCATACCCAGTGTTTTTTCTTGAGACAGAATTTTACTCTGTAGCCAGTTGAATTCATGGCAATTCTTCTGCTCATATTTCCAAGTGCTATAATTACTGTGCCCCATGCCTGGTTTCGTATCAATTTTCAATAATATTTGTAGAATAGAATTTTATATTAAAATGTACATAGTAATTAGAAAATGTAATTAATATCCATTGCACTATATTTTGATATATGATAGTCTGTTATGACATAGGTAAAACCACAGTTTTTATACATCTAGTAATGTACATAGTCTCCTTCCTAATACCATTAAAGTATATAATTGTAGTATCTATTCTTGCCTTTTATGTGTGCAATATATCAAAATTTATTTAACAAAAGCATTTCTAAGCAACTACTTTTGTCTTTTATCTTTTGGGTTAACTAGGAAGCATAAAAAGAATAAAATCCAACCTGATAAGCAGGAAAAGCAAAAAGGCTGGAATACCATCCTCTGACCTTGGGATTGGTGAAATCCAGGTAAGACGAGAGACCTAAGAGGCACAAGAGTGGGCAGCCTGTCAAGAACCGTGGCCTTTATAGAAAGATGTGTGGTAAAGAAGATATGAGGGTCAGGTTATCAATGGGCACCCTATGTCAAATAAAAGAGACAACTAATCCAGGCATGGTCCTCAGCATGTGTGCGAAAGCAATCTTTAAAGAGAGAAATTTAAACCTTTCAACACCAGAGGACCATGGGCAGCCAATGAACAAGGGTCAGGATGAAGCCTGTCCTTCACTCATCCTGGGAAAGGCCAGGTAGGGATGTCCAACAGCCTGCGGTGACTCTTGTTTTTAAAGAGAACATGGACTTGTTCAAATGGTTCAAGGGAGAAAAGGAAGGTACTGGCTTCTCCACAGCACTTGGGCTTATGACACAGTGGCTGTTTATTTTGGCCTTTGGAGAACTTCTAACAAGGCTTTAAACTAACAACTTCTGCATGTGGAGTTCCACAGGCAGCTGAGGCCACTCATGAAAGACTGATAGACAAAGAGCAATCACAAGGGAGAGCCTGCCAGATGCTTCATCCCTGCCTCCCACCCATACTTTGCTCACTCCCTACATCCTATCTCTGTTTGCTTAGGAAATAACATGCCATGGGGATTATTAGCCTGTTCACTTATTCTTCATTCATTCATCTGACCACTGGCTGATAAATGCACTCATAGCTCACTATACCAGGTGCTATGAAAGATACCAAAAAAGGTGATGACATTTCTCCCTTAAAAGCTCTGCAAATGTAGCTGACGAGAAAGATACGCCCACAAGAATGAGAATGTCAGCCATAGATGTTTTAGTAATTGGGACTGAACAAGTGGAAATAAGCGATACCATACCAGGCCAACATACTCCTTCAAAGTCACCACCTTCTGGATTCTTCACAAAGAAGCCCTGTTGTTTGGCTTCAGCATATACTGAGTAGTTAGGATCCACCTTGATGTGGGGGTCACTGATGACAACAAGCTGTCAGGACAGAGATTTAAAGGCCATGTCAGTTTTATGAGGCTTATGTTCATTCAAGTATTTTAATCATAGTTTGGGGGGGTGGGGTTGAGGTTTACTCAGAAACTACAACTAATTAAAAACTTTGGACATTATTAAATCCCTATAACTCCTTTCACTAAAAATTGTTATCAGCCAAGCAGTGGTGGTGCATGACTTCAATTCTAGCACTCAGGAGGCAGAGGCAGGTGGATCACTGTGAGTTCAAGGTAAGCCTGGTCTACAAAGTGAGTTCCAGCACAGCCAGGGCTACATAGAGAAAACCTGTCTCAAAACCAAGCAAACAAAATTGTTATCAAATCCAGGCAAATTCTCTTTTTATAGTTACCATGGTTTATAATTATTATTTTACATTAATTTCTTTATATATGTATGTATTTATTTTATGTGTGTCGGTTTGTTGGTCTGTAAGAAGTTGGCTCTCTCCTGCTACCATGTTTGTTCTGTGGCTAGAACTCTTAGTTCAAGACTTGGTGGCAAAATACCTTAGCCCACTGAGTCATCTCAGCAGCCCCTATACACATACATCTTTAAGATGACATTTATTAAGCTTCTATCTGTCTGTGATGCCAGGTGCTATAAGAAAGCATTAAATAGGCAAGGACCTAACCCCCTGGGTATTTAGAGGCAAAGATAACACTCCTTGCAAGCATGAGGACCTGAGTTTGAGCCCCAGAACCCATGTGAAAAACTCAGGCATGATGGCACATGTCTGTAGTCCCAGTACTGGGGAGGTGGAGGCAGGTATATGTTCCGTGGGGTACCCTGGCCAGTCAATTCAGTGAGAGACCATGTCTCACAAAAGAGAAAAGAAAAGTGGTCAGTATCTAGGAAATGACAGGGGCTGTCCTCTGGCATCCATAGGCATATGTGTGCAGCCATGCTCTCATGCCCCTACTGCTGTGAAACAATTCTTTCCTACACTATGAATATGTATTACCCTTATTGGTTAACAAAAAGCTAACAGGCCAGTACCTGGGCAGGAAGTTAAGTGGGAAGGGCAACCTGAGAATGATGGGAGAAGGAGGGCGGAGGAAGGGGAGACACCAGCCAGCTGATGGAGGAATAAGACGTGTTAGAGGACAGAGAAAGCCACGAGCCATGTGGCAAAACAGATTAATAGAAATGGGCTAATTTAAATATAAGAGCTAGTAAGTAATAAGGCTGATCTATTGATGGAGCATTTACAATTAAAAGAAGCCTCTGTGTGATTATTTGAGATGAGGCAGTAGAGACAGGAAACATCTGTTTATACTCTACCCAAACCACAGAAACCACAGAAACGGCATTAAAACTGTAATAAAATGTCAAAACAGTAATAACAAGTAAACAAGGCTGATGAGGTAGCTCAGCAGCTAAGGGTGCTTGCTGCCAACCACAGAGTAATCCCTGGAGCCCAAATCCCACATGGTGGAAAGAGAACATGTGTTTACATGCTTCTTGGCTATCTTGACTTGAATATCTTCTTTGGCAGACTATCTATTCAAGTCCTTGTCAGTTTTTAAGTGTTTGGACTATAAAAGTTGAGTTGAAGGAATTTGTTATATATTTTGTCATTCATTGCCTTTCCCCACTCAAAAATCCCTAGCATGGCATTGTAAACATTCAAAGATGTCAAAAACAACAACCACAAAACCACAACTGTGCACTGGAGAAACGGCTCTGCTGTGAAGATCCCTGGCTGCTCTTGTGAAAGACCTGAGTTCGGTTGGCAGTACAAACTACCAACCACTTCTTCATCTGAACAATGAGGAATAAGACAACGTCAGAGCTTTGTGGCTAGAGGGAATGATATGTTTTATCACACTATATAGATCACAACTGACCAATTATGACCATTAATTAAGAAGTTAGGGGGTTATCGCAGCACTCAGGAAGCAGAGGCAGGCAAATTGCTGAGTTCATTACTGCTACCCTTCCCCAACGCCCTTAGAATAGGAAAGAAGTACATAAAATGTTAATATACTCCTCAGTGTTTCTCTTCTTCCCACTTCAAATTTCAGTTCTTTCCTCAATATATATATAATTTTATATATATATATATAAAATAGAGAATTTGGATACTTTTAAAAAATTACATTTGTCTATCTGTGTAAGTTTGAGAGTAGGGGAGGCACATTTTGTCATGGTGCATATGTGGAAGTCAGAGGACAAGGTAGCATGAGTTGGTTTTCTCCTTCTACATATAGGATCCTTGGATCAAACCCAGGTTGTCAGATGTGGGGGGCGAGCACCTTTACCTGCTGAGCCATCTTGGTCCCCATGACTTCATTTTATCCCTCTGTTGTTAAGACTTTCAATCCCTACCACATCCTCTCACCCTTCTGCCCACCTGCCCTGTCAAAACAAAGTCTGCTGGTTAGCGGCAGGAAGTTTAAACAACCCAGCTCATGAGGAGAAACTCTTATCCCAGCAGCCCCTGTTAGCCATGAGGGAAACCAAGCTGGTCCCTTCCCCAGTTTCCTCAGGTCATTTTCAGAGTAGTTTGGGATACAGCCCTGCTCTCCAGAAGGGCTCATTAAGTGAGAAATTATTCTGCTTTTGGAGTCTGTGTAGTACCACAGGGTAGCTGCCACCAACAGGACTGAAAGATTCAGGCCCTTCACTGTTCTGGGGGTTACACATCTGTGTCAGTGATGGATGGTGTCACCACATGTTAGCACCTGTCTTCACCTTTTAACACCAGTCTTCTGTTATCACAGTCACTATTACATTGGAAGACACTATTTTCACAATGATTTTTTTTTCCATCAGAGGGTATTCCTCTGCTGATGTGCCAAGACAAATATAACTATGGGATTAAAAAACATTGAACATCAAGCTGACTTGACCTTGCGTTGTTTGCTCCTGAGAAGCTCTTGCATCCTTCTGGGGTTTGCGAATCTCTTTTTGTCCCAGGTGAAGTACTTCTTGTCCTCAGTGTGCTCTATGTCCAGCCACATGACATCATATGGAATGTCATGCTCATCAAAGCCTGCATCCACTGCCTTCACGTCCTGCTCATCTTCATAGTTCCAGCGGCACTGGTGGTACCCCAAGGAAAAGAGAGGGGGCATAGCTTGTGTGCCTAAAAAGAAAGACAACAATGGAGTCTCTACAGGGGACTAATCACTGAGGTTGATACTGCATAGACTACCAAGTAAAAGAAAAATAGACCCTGCCTTGAAGACAGTGACAATCAGGGCAACAGGGCAGGCATATAAGCCCTGCCCTGAGGTATAACTGCTATGCTGACGGTATCGGGGTACTGCTGTGGGAACACTCACATTCCGCCTACAGAGTAGTGTGGGATTTTTAGAGGTTTCCCAAGGCAAGTGAGATGGGTGGAGGCCTAAATAAGCAGGAGGATGCCAGGCAGGGAGACTAGGAAGAGCTTGTAAGAACAGAGAATGGAGACACAGCCAAAGAGGTAGATGTAGTTCCAGAGAAAACATATACTGCAGGGATTACAGTAAGGGACCTAGAGAAGATGAAACTGGAAAGAATCAGTTTATAAAGAGCCCTGTACTTTAAGAACAGAATTCTTCTCAATTTTTTTTCAATAATACATAACAAATGGCAAAGTGGGGCTGTGGATGCAGCTCAGGTGGTAGAGTACTTTTCTAATCCGCACAAAACTCTGGGTTCCAAATTCCCAGCACTCTATAAAACTGGTATTGATGCAAGCCTGTAATCCCAGTTTGGGAAAGAGAGAGGGAGTTCAAAGTCATCGTTGGCTACACAGAAAGTTCAAGGTCAGAGTGAGATACATGAGACCTTGTCTGTTAAAATAAAAATGAGGTAGTGAAACGGCTTAGTGGGTAAAGGTTCTTGCTGCCAAGCCTGCTGACCTGAGTTCAATCTCTGGGTCCTACAACGTGGAAGAAGAGAACTGATTCATGAAAATTACTACAAAAAGAAGCTTTGAAATGAAAGAGCAAACCAAAGGGAAGTATGTTCAACATGGATCTGGAGGGTGGGAGCTAAGGGAGAGGTGGTGTCTATGTAACCATGCAGTGTGTGAAGAAGGCACAAAGGCAGAGGGTGGCAGCTCCTTGCTCCAGAAACCTCAAAGATAGAGACCCCACACTCTCCTCAAATACCAGGTACCAAGAGCATGTAGAGCTACGTGTCAGGCAGCTTATAACTACTTGAAATTCCAGTTCCAGGGGCTCAGACATGTTCTTCTGGGTTCTGCACGCACTTAACACGTATGTACATAATTATAAAATAAAGATTAAATTTTTTAAAAAGACCATTATCATCAGTATCTCTAAGGATGAAAAAAGACTCACAAAGTAGACTAGGGTATCATGGATCAATGAGCTGTACACAGGGAGGATCAGAGACAGGAACATCCTCAACATTGGAAACATGACAGCATAATGGAAGGCCTGGAGGTAAGAGGGAGAACCTTTCTCAGAAAAGAGGCAAAAAGAAAATGGAGGAAGAACAAGGATGTGAAACTATGAAAGGGACAGTAGAGCCTGTTTCCCAGGACTGAAAGTGTCCATGTCTCACCTTCAGTGATAAGACAGATCATGTGAAAGGATCTACGGCTGGTTCTGCAGTAAGACAGATGCCTTTGCATTCTAAGGAAAGGAACTTTCAGTTTAGCTGACCCAATTGCAGCCTAGGGTGGAGGTAGGAGGAAGATGGCTTATCCTGCAAGCAGGAAAGCGTGAGCATTTCCATTTATTTAGCTTGTGTGTGTATGTATATGCGTGCACTTGCGTGCGTGCATGTGTGCATGTGTGTGTGTGCATGTGTGTGTATGTACACATGTGTGTGTACATGTGTGTGGTATGTATATGTGTGTGTGCGTGTGTGTGTATGTATATGTGTGTGTGCGTGTGTGTATGTACACATGTGTGTATACATGTGTGTGGTATGTATATATGTGTGTGTGCGTGTGTGTATATGTACACATGTGTGTGTACATGTGTGGTATGTGTATGTGTGTGTGTGGTGTGTGCACACACGCATATGGAGACAGATTGTGGGAGCTAGTTCTCGTTTCTACCACGTGGGTTCCTGTGATCAGGTCTTGAGGCTTGGTGGCATCTACCCCTCAAGTCATTTCACTGGCCCTAACCTTTAGTCTCTTAAAGAACAAATATTTTATTACTAAAGCCAGTAGTATATTTTAACAGAGAACACCACATTTAAAAGTTCAGGATGGAATACTCCTTAGCTACAGGGAGATTATTTCCAGGGACTAAAGGCTCTAAGCAGACAAGCAGGCATATGCCAAGTGTTAGGGATCGGACAGTGGACAGTCTAGTGTCGTGTTTAGCTGAGAGTTGAAAGAAAAATCTTGCTACTTAAAATGCTGAGGGATGTCACTTGATTTGACCTCTATAGTATAGAACAAATATTAATTTGCGGTGATGATACATAAGACAGATGAACCATAACGGAGTGAGGAAGTAGCCATCTCCATGCACATACCTGTAAGAGATGAGTACTGCTTGAAGACGTCAGAAGGTGTAGGTCCTGTCAGCAGAAAAACATCAATGATTCCACTCTCTGACATCCAGCGCACATCAGTTCGACACTTGACCTTTTGTTTGGCAGCTGCTGGGCCCATCTGGGTCAGTGTGTACTGGAAAAGGATGAATGAAAGTCTGAGAGATTTTACTGTAACCTATAGCACCCAGTTCTAAGTGAATCTGTCTGCATTTAGTAGCTTCTACAGGCTTTTGCCAGTTACACTGGGAAGCTCTTGGTCACAGAAAAACGCTGCTGCAAAGAAAAGGGCTCTAATTGCAGTGAGGTTAAGTACAGCCTGCAGCCACATTCCACAACTCACATCAATAGCTGGCTCCGTGTGGATCTCCACTAGTGTTTCTGAGGCATTCAGCCAGAAAATGGCTACAGTCCTGCCCTGCTTGTGGGCCAGGAGATAAGGCACTGAGCCATAAATGCCCATTTTGTCATGTATTTGATATCCATAGACATCTAGGTTATAAAGACGGTACGCATCTCCATCCCTGAAACACAAAGGAGGCTTATCACCAAATACACAAGAGGATTATTAGTGAATAGGACAGCTTTATTGTTTCCTGTAAACAGACCATTCACCCCATCCCCCACCCCACCAGGCCTGAAGGTACATACTTATAATTCTAGCACTTGGAGGTTAGAGATAGGAACACTGTGAGTTATGAGTTAAAGGTCAGCCTGGACATGTAATAACATTATAAAACCACTCCCTACAAAGACTCCTCTCTTATCACTTGCCTAAAGGTTTCCTGGACCAACCTAGTGCATGTGGTCCTCCTCCTGTCTCCATTGGCTCCTGTGGGAACCTTGGACTTAGATCCTGAGATACCTTTTCTAACGGTCTCCTGTGAATCCTCTAGAACAGCGGACACACTAAGCCTTCTCTGCTGATGGGCTATGTGAAGACTTCTCTGCAGCTGAGGAAAAGAAGTGCATCCTAACACACCTTCAGATCTGGAACAGGACTGACATGGGAGGCTCCTGGGATCCATTTGTCAGCAGTGTCAGCCTAAAATGGTCTCTCCAAGGGAATCATAGGTAACTGGAGATATCACACTCTCTGGCTCATTGTCCTCTTTAGAGTGAAAGCCCTTCTCTAGATCAGTATTTTCTTCTTACTATTATCAGGGTTCCACAAAAAAAAAGATCCTATACGGTAAAAGTAAACCTCCACTTTAATTCTAATTACTGTATTTTGGGGTTCACTATTACAGCTTTGTTATTAATGGGAGTGTGTGTACACGCATGTGGAAGTCAGAGGACAGCTGTGCGGCGTTGGTTTTTTCTTTCCACTTTACATCCTGTCCTGGTTATATTTCTGTTGATGTGACAGATACCCTCACAGAAAGCAACCTAGGGAGAAAGGCCTTATTTGGCTTACAGTTCCAGGTTACAGCCCATCACTGCAGACATTCATAGTCAAGAGCAACAAGTGAATAAACATAGAGCCTTGCTTGCTTGTTCTTACCTAGCTTTCAACTAAAAAGGTTTTCTCAACTCTATAAGTAATATCAAGCCTGAGACTATTTAAGAATTCTTGGTGCTACTTACCTGGTATTTTTAAGTTGGTGTGATTCTGCATGTTGAGGAATACCATAGAGATGTTCAAATCCATGAAAGGAGAAATCCAAACCAACAGAGGAAGGACCTGCAGAGACCAGACTCATGGCTGAGTTTTGTTTCTCAAGAGATCAATCTAAAAGATTCAGTTATTTTAGCTAACAAACAGCTATGCTAGGAGTAGAGAGATCTGAACTTGCCCCAACCAATTAATGCTGTGCACTGATTTTGATAGTAAGAGGTGTGGTTTGGGGATTGGTGAATGTAAAAGTGAGGTTATGCATAAGGTATGTGAATGAAAAGCTCTGCTCACTTACTAGTTATGCTGCCTGAGTTGTATGCTGAAGCTTCCCTTCCCCTGATACTGAGCACATTTATTCTTTGCTGGATGAGTTCATGCTTCTCTTCTTCCTGTCAGCCTTGTCAGTGGCTCCCTACAAGAAAACTATTACATAGGAGCAGCAAGAAGGCTTTCCTAGACCCTCAATATATGATTTCCCATGAGTCCATCCCCTCAACCATATTGCTAAGCCTGGTGAGAAATGTCATAAACATGTAGTACCTGTGACAATGATGAGGAGGCCTAAATACATTGAGAATTACTAGCTAAAAATGTTAGGTCAGATGGGCTGTATAATTTGGGTTCTCATTACTTGGTCTCATAAAAAATAGAATGTGGAAATTATAGCTGTCTAATTTACTCAGAACAGTTGACAGTGTGCTGGTCCAGGCTCTTTCCTAAGACTATAAACTGCACCTGGTCCATGTAGTTCCTACATTCCTC
Source organism: Phyllotis vaccarum (assembly GCA_033318265.1). Lineage (NCBI taxonomy): Eukaryota > Metazoa > Chordata > Mammalia > Rodentia > Cricetidae > Phyllotis > Phyllotis vaccarum. The sequence continues at coordinate 148,458,008 of JARWLC010000001.1, read as the reverse complement.
TTTAAGATATATATAATTACTCCTCTGTTGCAATGTATTATTTAAGAATAGAAAACCCAACTTGAAAATTTTGTTAACCTTACAGAATTTATTTATTTTAGGTGCTAAAGCTCATGGAATGAATGAATAAATGAATGAATTAATTAATTTATGGTGCTGGGGATTGAACCAATGAAAATCCCACGTTAGCCAAGTACTCTATCACTGATCTATACCCCAAGCCCTCAAATGACATTTAGACATAAACATTTAGCTATTTTTGAATGACCTATTTTAATATTATATTCTTAACTTTGACAATTTACCATTAGCTTTGACATCCACAAATTTTCCAAATTTCTCTTCCCACAGGCCCAGGTCCTCTTGATTTTCCTACTCATATAAAAAGGAGATCAAAATGAGCTGATAAACTACAACAGAGGTGGTTACCATAATAGTATATCTTATTATTATTATTATTAAGAAGACTGAGGTATTGGCAAGATGGCTCAGCAGGTAAAGGCCTTTGCCTCCTAATAATGCTTGACAACCAAGTTCAACCCCTAGAGCCCACAAGAGTGGAAGGCAAGAAGCACATGGCCTACACACCTCTCACACATGCATCAAATACTCTCATACTATTACTATTAACAAAAATTTAAAGTCTGAGAAAAGGCAGGGTGTGTTAGCACATGCCTTTAATCTCCGCACTTGGGAGGCAGAGACAGGTGGAGCTCTGTAAATTCAATGCCAGCCTGGTCTACATAGTAAGTTCAGACTACACAGTGAGACTCTATCTCAAAAAAAAAAAAAAAAAAAAAAAAAAAGAAAGGAAGAAAGATTGAGAAATGAGTTCATATTTAAAGATCAGTTTATGTTTATTCAATAAATAAAATTTGTGTTTCCTATAAGTCAATTATTCTTATGAACCTGTTTTTTACAGTGTTAAAACATATAACATATGCTTTATCTTTTAACCATTTCCAAGTGCTGAAACCAGTGTCACCAAGTACATTTGCTCTGTGGTATGATGACTTCCCTACTAAATAACAACCCTCTATTTCTTCCTCTCTGCATCCTTGGTAAAACATATTTTCTACTCCATGGATTTGACTATAGTCACCTCATAAAGTGGAATTGTGTAGTATTTGTTCCTTTGTGACTGGCTTACTTCACAGGTTGTCTTCAGGTGCTTTGTAGCACATATCAGAATTTAAATTTTTAACACTAAATATTATTTCATTGTGTGTATAGATCACATTTTGGTTTTGTCATGCATTTCTTCCTCCTTATGGTTACTGTGACCAATGCTGCAATGCCCTCACTTTTGGGTATATACAAGAAGCAGGACTACTGGGCCATACTGCAATTCCATGTTTAAGATTTTGGGGAACTGCTACATCATTTGTAACAAACATCTTTATATGAACGAAAATACAATGGTGTTTTGTATGTGTGTGGTGTGTGCATGTGTATATGTGTGTGTGGCAAGTGTGTATGTGCGTGAGTGTGTGTGTGTGTATGTGTGTGTGGGTGTGTGTATGTGTGTCTTTTCAAGCATTTCTCTGTGTAGCTCTAGCTGTCCTGGAACTCAGTCTGTAGACCAGGATGATTTCACCTGCCTCTGCCTCCCAAGTGCTATTCACATACCCCACAGCCATCCAGCTAAAAGAAAAAATTTTTGTGAGAACATGTGAGATAAAACATTGAAACTCAGTTCTAATTTTTCTCATTTATTTACTTATTTATGTGTCAGAAAGTTACAGAGGCCAGAGTGCACATATAAAGGTCAAAGAAGAACCCACAGGAATTAGCTCTCTCCTACCATGTGGGTGCTGAGGGTTGAACTCAGGCATAATGTTGGCAGCACCCCGTGGGCCATCTCCCTGGCCTAACTTTTGTGCATTTTGAGAGACCAGAGCAAAGCGTGCCTTCCCTGGTTTTCCCCTCTTCAATCAGGCATACATCCCTGCTGATAAACGAGAGAACAGTGACTTCTCAGGGCTTGCCTACTTCTATAGGTACAACTTTCTCAATTTTGTATAAGAATGAGAAAATTTTGCTTAAAACTGAGTTTTTCAGGGCTGGATAAATGGCTCAGCAGTTAAGAGTACCAGCTGTTCTTCCAGAGGACCCAAATTCAATTCCCAGCACCCACATGGCAGCTCACAACTGTCTGTGACTCCAGTTCCCAGACGCCCAACACCCTCGCACAGACATACATGGAAGCAGAACACCAATGCACACAAATAAACGTTTTAAAAAATGAGCTGTTCATTTCTAGTTTCCTTCTTCATCATCAAAGCTTCTGTAAAGCAAGCCTGTGCTTCTTGAAGTCACATCTGAATGCCTGAGGTAGGGACTGTGCTACTCTGGGGCCAGGCATGGGCTCTAGAGCCTGGGAACTCCCTCAAACAGCTGAAAATTTTTCTATAGTGATAGTTCATAACCTTCATCAGTTTTTTTGTGAAGGGATCTGTGACTCCAAGCTGCTTCTCAAGCTATCTGATGAGCTTCTCCCAAAGAGGACTTTACATGTCATCATAACAGTGTCTAGTTGGGCACCTCTCTTCTCTGTTCAGGAGCAAAGCTTTCTTACGTTCATTGACATAGATGAGTCTTAAGAAAAAGAAGATGACTTTGTCCTTAGGGCACCAGAGATACTTTTATCATTGCAAATGGCCACAACAACTGTCAATTCTGTGAGGAATTATGTGGCTGTGAATAAAAATTTCTAGTCGGGTACACATACATATACATACACACAACCTCAGCACTCAGGGCAATGAGGCAGGAGGATAGTTGTAAGTTGGAGGCTAGCCTGGGCTACATAATGTGTTTCAGATCAGTATAGGTTACAAAGTCCTAGGGAGACAGCTCAGTGGTAAAGCACTTGCTTTTCAAGGATGAGGACTGGTGTTCAGTCCTCAGCATCCGTGTAAATGTTGGGTAGACATAGTGGGCTGCACTTGGTAGGCAGAGAGGTGATCCCTAGACAAACTGACTAGAAGACTAGCTTTTTGTGGAATACTTTAACTATGTGAAGGTGAGATAGATACATTAGTTTATGTTATGGAAATTACTTTAACTGTGTGAAGGTGTGTTACATTGTTTACACTGTGGAATAGTACTTTAATTATGTGAAGGATTATATTTGTTTATGCTGTGGAATATCACTTTAACTATATGAAGGATTACATTTGTTTATGCTGTGGAATATCACTTTAACTATGTGAAGGATTACATTTGTTTATGCTGTGGAATATCACTTTAACTATGTGAAGGATTACATTTGTTTATGCTGTGGAATATCACTTTAACTATGTGAAGGATTACATTTGTTTACTCTGTGGAATATAACTTTAACTATGTGAAGGATTACATTTGTTTATGCTGTGGAATATCACTTTAACTATGTGAAGGATTACATTTGTTTACTCTGTGGAATATAACTTTAACTATGTGAAGGATTACATTTGTTTATGCTGTGGAATATCACTTTAACTATGTGAAGGATTACATTTGTTTACTCTGTGGAATATAACTTTAACTATGTGAAGGATTACATTTGTTTACTCTGTGGAATATCACTTTAGCTATGTGAAGGTGAGTTACATTTGTTTGTGCTTCATTTGTTTAACTATGTAAAGATGTGTTGCATCTTTCACCTGCCTGCTTAAGGCACCTGATTGGTCTAATAAAAAGCTGAACAGCCAATAGCTAGACAGGAGAGGGAAAGGCAGGCTGATGGGTAGAGAAAGAATAAGTAGGAGGAGAAACATGGGCTCAAGAGAAGGAGTGTGGTGATATATTGTAATATTTAATAAAGTTTGCCTGAAAATCAGAGGACAGAGCCAAGCCACACCCAGATTTAGTCAGGGAGGGGTGACCCATGCCTTTAATCCCAGCACTTGGGAGGCAGAGATCAATCTCTGAGAGTTCAAGGCCAACAGAGCCAGGTGGTGGTGGCGCTCATCTTTAATCCCAGCACCAGGAAAATGAGGAGGGAAGATGGCTGGGCAGAGAGAGGAGGCAGGCGTTCAGCCTTCGCATGTGCCCCCTTCCCTTTAGGCTGAGGACTGAAAGGCATTTGGTCTGAGGATTCGGTGAGAAGTGGCCGTGGCTTGATTGTCTCTCTGATTACCAGGCAAACTTTACTAAATATACAATATACCATCACAGAGGAGAACAAGGGAGAGGGAGAAGGAAGCCAGGCAGCCGCCAGCCACAAGAAGCAGCAAAAGCAGGATCTACAGAAGGAAAGAAAGGGGAAAGTCCCAAGGCAAAACGTAGATGAAGAAAAACAGGAAATTTAAGTTATAAGAGCTAACAAGAAAAAAGAGCTAAGATAAGCCGAGCATTTATAACTAGTAAGAAGTCTCTGTGTCTTAATTTGGGAGCTGTTTGGTGGCCCAAAAGAAAGCCTGCTACACGACCTGAATTAGGAAGTTTTGAGTTCAGGTGAGGGGCTGCCACATAAGGTGGAGAGTGATTAAAAATGACACCTGGTTCAACTTCTAGCCTTCACATATGCATGCATGTACATCCATGCACACATGTGCACAGACATGTGCATATTGTACCCCCATGCACAAACATATGAGAAAGATTTCTAGATTGTCTGTTCTTTATAAGTCAGCAAAAATCTTTTAAAAACAGAAATGAGACCCTTTATCCCTATCTATGTTCTTAGAACCTCTGTGGAACAATCTTTGTACACTGTAAATATGTATTGCTCTCATTGTTAATAAAAAGCTGATAGGGGATGGCTAGGCAGGACTTTGGGGCAGAGAGAATCCTGGGAAGAAGGAGGGCTGAGTCAGAGGAGTTGCCAGGGAAATATGGAGAGGAAAGAGGAGGTGCAAGATAAAAGAGAGGTAACCCCATGTGGCAGAATGTAGATGAATAGAAATGGGTTAATTTAAATTTTAAGAGCTAATCTGTATAAGCCATAGCTATCTATCAAGCATTTATAATTAATATTAAATCTCTATGTTGGTTATCTGGGAACTAGTGGGCACAAAAGAAAAGTCCGTCTACATAGGGTAAACTGAAAAGGTTAGCTTTAATAAAGATATACTCTGATGGACAAGGAACTTAGACCAGTACCAAATCCTTCAATAATGCCTGCCCTGTAGGTGCTGGTCTTCAGTAGACTTTGATATGTAAAAAAAGGATTGCTAGTCTCTCCACAAAACAGCCCTGCCTAGCTCTAGCATTTTATCTGTCTCCTTTTGTGTTCCTTCCTTCCAATATAAGAACCATATGGATACAATACACATAGTATATACTGCATACACACACGCGTAAATAAAATGTAATAGAAGGTAGATAGAGAATAATGGAGGAAGACACCTGGTCTGATTTCTGGCTTCCACTTCCGGCATGCACACACACTAAAAAGACTAGGGTGCTAAAGTGAGCACACAGACACGCACAAGAAATCCTCTTTGATATATAATAGCACACTTACCAAGCAGCCTTCTGGAGAAGAGGGGATCAGGATCACCACACGCTTATGGGGTGGTGTGGGGGTGTTAAAGGGTAATTTGCTAGATCTCAATTACCTGAGAGGTGTTAGCTGGCACACTCTCCTCGCTGTCTTTGGTAGCTCTGTTTTAAACACAGATAAAGTTGTTTCAGTCAGAGAGAAGACTGGCAGGATTTAATGCAGTAACTAAAATTCTCATTTCCAAGTCTTCATAAGTTTTATCCTTTAATTGTTAAATATGCTATTATAATAGGCCAGGCATGGTGGCATATAATTGTAATCCAGGGATTTAGAGGGCTAAGGCAAGGTATCAGAAGTTCACAGGCAAGGCCAGTGAAGCTACAAGGCCCTGTCTTTAATAGAGTAAAAGGAAAGTAGGGATAGCAAAACGGCTCAGTGGGCCAAGGTGCTGTCAAGACTGGGATGGTCTGGAAGAGAGGCTTCTCCCATTTCCACCAAGTGCTGCATTAAAATCTCCCATCTACACTTGCTCTTTCTGTCATCAGAATAGGTGACTATGCGCTCTGCAGAAAACATTTTGCATTATTTATTTCCACACAATGATTTTTTAAGTTGTAACTTATTTTTATTTTGAAATGTTAGCATTGAAAAATCTTACTATTTATCATAAAAGTAACATGTCTTCATTGTGGAAAAATTAAAAAGTAATGAAAAGAAGGAAAAATAAAAATACCTAAGATGCTGACTACTCTGTCATCGTATGGATATTCTTCCTATTGGTTACTTTTCTTTTGCGCTGATGTAACACAGCGATCAAGGCAACAGAAGGCAAAGTTTATTGGGCGTAGGATTCCAGAGGAGTCGGAGTCCATGATGCTGGAGTGGAGGCAGCAGGCAACAAACATGACGGCTAGAGCAGACTTGAGGGCTAAATCATGGACCACAAGCAGGAAGCAGAAAGTGAACTGGGGATGGTATGTGTCTTTCTACTCTCAAAGCCTAGTTCCAGTGACATCCTCCCTCCAGCAAGGTTAGACCTTCTAAGCCTCTTCAAACAGCACCACCAACTGGGGACAAAGTATTCAAATGTCACAGATTATTCGGAACATCTTACTGTAACTACTACAGTCTTCAACTATTTCTTTTAACTGAGAGACACTAAAAATAGCATAACAAATAATTTATTGCACAAGCTCTTCAGCCACCTTTAAATTTTTAACATTACTTGTATGTTTATTTATTATTTATTTGTTTGTTTTGGTAGGGGAGAGAGGAGAAAGCTCAGCCAGTAGGGACGAGGACCTGAGTTTGAGGCAGCTGGTATTTAGGTTCTGTTAAGTTAGGTTCTCAAGGGTCAAGTAAATATACAAATACCTTTGCTTATGAGGAATCTGTAGATGCTCAAAGTATAACTGCCCCAGAGAGTTGATGCTGATCAAAGCTTCGTTCTCAGACACCAAGTCTATCTTGAATGGGTTTGCTGAGATATGACACTTCAGATCCCCCTTTTCATCTGACAGTATCAGGCTGCCAGCATCCCCTAAGCACGAGACCAACCTGGACAAAGAAACATGAAGGGAAAAATAAATTGCTACAGGTTTACATGAGTCTATGTGATTTGCAATTCAGAGGACTGGTCAGCAAATCAGTCTTGTTGTAAAGGAGTGTTACAACTCTAGGGAGAGACGCTCAGCTCTGGAGGGAAATGTATCCTGACTGTCAGGGAAGTCAGGCTGTACCTGAACTGGGGTGTAGTGTGGGATGGTCTCCCTGCAGAATATAGCAATCCTGCTCCTCTCCTGCAGAGCCCTACAGCTGAGCTTTGCTCTGCCCCCCTTAAGGGGCTTCCCAGCAGAGCTCTGCTTCTCTCTGGCCAAGGATGTTACTTCTTTTGCTTCACTCCGCTAAAGCAAAAATCCCTGCAGAACTTTTTCTGCTCTGCCCTGCTCAGTCCCCTAAGGGATGTTTCAGCAAGGTTCTTCTGTTCTGCTACACCTTGCTTAGTTCCCCTAAGGGGGTGCTGGCAGCCTGATACTGTCAAAGGATAAAGGGCATCTGAAGTGTCATATCTGCAAGGTTTTTCTGCTCAGTCTATTAAGGGACATCTCAGCAAGTTTTTCTCTGCACCAGCAAATGAAGATCTTCACCCAAGGCTCTTTTGAGGAAAAGCAAGTCCAGGAGAGCAGCTGCCTCTACCAGGGTAAAAGGACAGCCCACAACTGAAGAGAGGGGTTTATACAAAGACTCTTAGGGTCGAAGTTTCTCCAGGGATACTCAAGGATTTGTTAGTTATTCCTGCTCAGGGATTGGTTGGTTTCATTGGTCAGGGCAGAGATGGCTCTGATTTCAGGGCCAAACTGTGATTCTTTCATTGGCCCTTTAGAGCTTTAGGACTCGAATTCTAAGGCCAGGGCATATTTCTTTAACTGGCTCTCATTCTAGGGACCAAGTGTGTTCCTTTGGTACTAGTTTCAGAGTCAGGGAATGTTTCTTTAGTTCTGGATTAAGAGATAAAGTGGGTTTTTTTTTTTTTCACCAGCTTGGGTCCCAGACCCAGGCTGTTTCTTTCACTGGCTCTAGCTTCAGGACCAGAGTGGGCTTCTTTGGACTGCCCCTTTCCCCTAGATTTGTGACAGAGAATAGGTAGTAGGGAGCCATCGTGGAGAGGAAAGGAAAGAGCTTGGACAGATCATAACTCTACCATATACTTCATAACTATGGGAAACAAAATCACCCAACCATCTATGAACTATAAATAAAATTAAAAACTAATAGAACTTTTGGAAAAAATTAGGTGAAATCATACATTCAAAGTAAGTGCCACAGGCTGGAAATGCAAACAAATGTTCATCATCATCATTTCTGTCCTATAATATCTATAACATTTTGGCACATAGAATTTAAATACTCTTATTTCTAATTTTTAAATAACATACTAACTTTTTATTTTGTGTGCTTTGTGTTCATGTGTAGGTGTGTGTGTGTGTGTGTGTGTGTGTGTGTGTGTGTGTGTGTGTGTGTGTGTGTCATGGTGTGCATGTGGAGGTGAGAGGACAGCTTGCAGGAGCCGAGGACCAAACTCAGGTCAGCAGACTTGGAGGCGAGACCTGTTTCTGCTGAGCCATTTCACCAGCTCTATGACAGTCTTATACTTCTTCAGGCAAGCGACTCTTCTCCTCACAAGCTTGGCTGTACTAGGCTCTCAAGAGGTTTGGAGGTAGTGAAGGGATGGTAAAAATGAGGCATAAAGAACACAGAAATTACTTTGCAAAGTCTATATCAGTCAACTGAGGTCTATTTGATGTGCTCAGGCAGGGCATGGACAGTGAAGGAACAGGGAGGTGACAGAGAGATAGCTCAGTGGTCAAGAGTGATTACTGCTATTGCAGAGGACTGACATGTGCCAGTCATTTCCCTAGAATTCTAGTTCCAGGGGCTCTAACATAATTTCCTGCCCTCTTCAGGCTTCCACACATGTGTAGTGTGAGTTCACATGAGAAACATTCACAGAAGGAGCAGGAAGAGGGATTTCTGAAGGCTCAATGAAGTTTGTAAGTTTGGGTATTTAGAATTACCCAAATCTCAAATGCATAACTTTGTGCACTTAATGCCTTAAATCACAGATATGAGTGGGCTATGAACTCAGCTTATAATTTAATTTAACAACTGGAAATATATGAAACTCTCTGTATTCGCAGTTATAGAGACTCTATAGTTAGATAAGACACGAGAAAGTCATAGAAACTAAGTGGTTTTCTAAAACGCCGTGAGTTCAGATCTAAAGCCCAGAGACTGTTGTTTTATGTGTTAAATGCTTCAGAGAGGCTGATGTCAGCCAGGCCACCTCCGAGGCTTGAGTTCTGAGAGACAGTCACAATGGACTATATTCCTACCACTTGCTTTGCTTTCAGAACGCCTCTTATTTCGGTTGTCTATCAGTGGTAACTTAAGCGAGAGCACAGAATGCTGTGGTTTATTCCTTGGCGTGTCAGCTTGCTGGGCTATCATAACAAACGACTACAGGCTAGGTTGTTTAAGTAGACGCTTATTTTCTCACAGTTCTGGAAATCTTAGACCAAGGTGTTAGCAGGTTGGTTTGTCATAAGGCCTATCTCCCTGGCTTGCAGGTGGCTGCCTTGTCACTATGAGTGTCCCTGTGTATGTGTCACCCTAGTTTTCTCATCTTATAGGGACAGCAGTCATGATTTATTAGGACCCCACTATTTTGTTTCCATTTTAACTTAACTATCACTTTTGTGTATCTGTATCTCTAAATACAGTTGTGTTCTGAGGTACTGGGGAAGGAGGACTTCAGTATATAAATTTGGTGGACAGGAGACGCAATTCTGTTCACTTGGTATTCTATCTTTCAGTGGTAGTCAGGTTTTCTCTGCCTTCACTGACAACTAGGTCAGCTAGTTAATCTCATATCCATGGTCAGTTGCTTATCCCCACTTCTGATATCAACTACTGTGTCAACTGGTATTGTAAGTAGAAAATTCTGGCTATTTTAAGTAGAAAATACATAATTTACCAAATAGAACTGATTTTCTATAAGGTTCGGGTAATAGGTTTCAGTATAGTTTATGCAGTAAAGGTCCCAAGCATAAAACTGGATAACTGAGCAGCTAGTGAACTTTAGCTCAGCTATAATCAGGAAGCTGAGAAATCCCAAGTCACTGGGGCTATTTCTTGGTTCCAGCTCAAGCCATCTTAGCTGCAATGTAAAGAGAGGGGCCCGTGGTCCTAACTAGTGGCCTTAGAGTCAGTGTACAGCTGCCGGATCCAGATAAGTTCAACAGTACTGAACATTTTTGTTAAGTGCATATGACTGGCACAAAGTGAATCACATCAGAAACTCAAGCTAGAAAGGGGTCTGGGAAAGGGTGGAGGGCCGCTTTGAAAGCGGAAGTGTTTCACTTATTTTGGTAGCTAAAAGCCCCCTACAAAGGGGCTGGCGCTGAAGTAGACTAGCAGTGATACTACCACACAATATTTATATAATCTCCACTAATTAACCACGTTCCCATGGAAAAATAACCTTCATAAAATTATGGTAGGATATGGAAGAAATTAAAGCATCTATCTTAACCTTATATTCTTTCAGGAATCACCAGGCAAAGCAACTGGTGTTTTACCTCAGTGTCTGCAGAGAACTGATGGAAATTTTGCAAGTACTTGAAAAATACTTTAATCCCTAGAGATTTTTCACCTACATACGGATTACTAATTTATCTCTGGCTTTAAGTAAAATTAAATTTTAGGCTTCTGAGAATATCCTTAACTAAAAGCGAGTCCATTTACCTGTATAAATCACTGGGAGAGTTAGCTAGCACATTAGATCACTTGAGCCGTGGGGTTGATTCGAGTGAGCAAATTAAATAGCTTTTCTTCTACTTGACTCCAAACTCTGCCTAATAAATTATTTTTGTTGTGAGAAACAGACCAGGACCAAATGTCTCTTTTTTTCATTCAGAGGTGTGAAACAGTTTTGGAATGGTAGAAAAAAAAAGCCGGAATGGGTAATGTACAAAATTTATAAATGTATCCCCAAGTATTGAACACTCACCTGTAACTGACTATAACTTTGAACAAACAAAATAGGGGGTGCATTCAAGGTATGATTAAAGAAACAGACTCTGCCCCAGGCTTACCTTATGGTTTCTAGCTTGCTAGTGATGACATCAGGAACTTCATACCTTGGTTTCAGGGGAGTTTCTTCATTGATTTTAAGTCTGAAAATGTTTTTCTTTATACCATAAACTTCAGCCAGGAGAGGAATCTGGGATTAGAGGGGTGAGATTAGCTTCAACAGGTTACCTCAGTTATAATCTATTCTAATTGTCAAATTACAATAGTTAGTAAAGCATTTGTTTAGATTATTATAGGCCAAGCAAATTGGAGAATGTTGGCAATAAAAAGAGCACATCCCAAATCTATGCCTGTACTTGCTTGGTTATGGCTGTAGCACAAGAAATATCTTCTGTGTGTCTATGGCTAGGTACACATATGATTATCCAAACCAGAATTTTTAGAGTGAAAGAGTCTCCACTAATGACTGAACTTGATAACTGTATAAGCTGTAACCAGAATTGAAGAAATTGGGACGTGTGACCTGGCACAAATGTGCTAAGCATTAAATTCAGTGTAACCAGGCTCCAGCTGAATGAAAGATGAAAGGAACAGGCCCAGAAAAAGAACTGAGAAAAAAATGGTTGCTGTGGGAGTATGTTTTAGTACATTGTAAATATTTGTCCCGCCTACTGGTTTAATAAAAAGCTGATTGGCCAGAGGCAGACTAAGCAAACTCTGTGAACAGGGAGAACAGAGCAGAGAAGCTAGAGACACCACTATGAGACGACAGTAAACCCAGTGGGAAGAAGTTGACATGCTGCTGAGAAAAGGTGCAGAGCCGCATGGCCAAACAGGACAAGAATCATGGGTTAGATTAAGAGCAAGAGCTAGCTAGCAATATGCCAGAGCCATAGGCTGATCAGTATAAAATCAATACAAATGTCTGTGTGTTTCTGTGGGACAGTGGGTCAGAACCTCAGGGGTAGGCGGGAAAGGCCAGGCCAGAAACTTCATACTACAGTGGTGATCTTTACAGTTCTTAAGAATGCATGAAATGAGGCTCACTGAACTAAAATCAACAGATTGTTTTTTACAACCAGGAAAAATATTAGGCTTCTAGGGAGCTTTCTCAAGGGGCTAGGAAATTTAGGTACAGATTTCCAAGAAGGATGAAAATCACAGAAGTAAACCTGAAAAATAAAATTCAAAAGAGCAGAAACAGAACAGAATGGCTGGATTCAGATCACAAAATTAAGCACCTAGATCAGAGGATGACATTAAGACAAGTTTTTAACTAGTGCATCATACTGGTCTACTGCAAATTCCTCATGAAGCATACTGCTGAGCTTTTGGTTACACGGGGGTACCTACATTGTTATTATGTCTGCTAAGATCTAGGCTCAGTGGGAAAGGCCCACGTGATGTAGTGAAAAGGACTTGATGTGAGGAAAGCGGAAGACAGGAAGCACTGAAAACATCAAGCAGCATTGAAGAGCCATGTGACTGGAACCTTGCCTCTGGGGCTATAGGAGAACAGTCAGGGCGCAGTATTAGTAATACTGTCCTAAAGAGCTTCCAGCTGGTGCTGTGGCCGTAGGTACCAATCACAGTGACTCTAATACAGGGCTGCCCGAGAACTGGTTATAATTATGCCTTTATGCTTACTTTCCCCACTTATTTGAGTTGTCTTGAGTATGCCATTAGAATCCCAACATTTGAAAAATGCCCAAATACAAACAGAGCTGAAACTCAGATTATCTATTATCTCCCAAGCCAGACATAGAATTTTATGATTCTTTTTAATTCAACTAACACTTATTTTATATGTAATATTGTGACCACTGAACTCATAGAGGGATTGCAATTTAGAGAAGATACCTACATAAAATTTACATAAGGCTGAGATGAAAGTACAAATACAGATTTAGTGGCAAAATGGGAAGGGGAGTACTAATGTGTGCAAGGTGAAGGTCTGGGAAGTCTCCCTGGGGGAGGAGGGACTAAAAGAGCCTGCAGGAGTTGGCAGGAGAACAAGGCAGGTTTCTGTTGCTGTGATAAACACATCACTAAAAGCTACTTGAATTTATTTTACAATGCATCTTACAGTCTACCATAAAGGAGGTCAGAGCAGGAACTTGAGGCAGACACCATGAAGGAGTGCTGCTTACTGGCTGGCTTTTCATGGCTTACTCAGCTATTTTACACAATTCAAGACCACTTGCCAAGGGATGGCACCACCTACAGATAGAGTTCTCCTACATCAATCACTAATATATATATTATATTAGTGTTATTATATGTTATATATATATATATATATATATATGTATATAACACAGGCTAATCTGATGGAGGCATGCTTTCAATGGAAGCTCTTTCCTGACCCAGATGACCCTGGATCAGATTCTTTCTGCTGTTTTCTGCCTGTGAGTTAAATACCATCAACTAATGTTAAGAATGTAAACAAAACAAAACAGAAAAAATATAAACTTCCCTTAAGTGTAAGTTGAACCTCTCTGCAGCTGTTGCTATGGCACACCAGTGGCCTTGAGCAAGTCATAAAGGGCTTTGTGGAAACGATACCTGAGCTGCAGAGAACACTGCAACCAAGATGCCGCTGAAGCCACACACGTCTGTTTCAACAGGCCTTGATCTAGTGTGGGAACCTTCATCTGAGCTATGACAAGCCTTGATGGTCACCAGATGAGCTGTCTACAGCTTCTCTGGAGGGCTCCTCTAGATCTTGTCATAGTTGTCCTTAGTTAGGTCAGGAGGAGGAACAGGACCTCCTTCATAACTCAGCAGCCCCCCACCCCCATCCCTGCCCAGCAGTCCTTATACAGTACCTGTCATTGGTGGAAATGGAAAATGTGCTGTGATTAGTGGCATTATAACCTGAGCCCAAGAATCCCATACTCCTTTTCTAGATACACAGTTAAGCTGTTTTCCAGATTATTTGTTTGCATATTATATTATTCATTTTTGCTATTTTTTAGATGGTCTCAGCTATTTGTGATAACTGCAAGCATGGATTCTCTATGGAGAACAATGGTGACCTCCTGCTAGTTTTTTGCCCATTTCTAGAGAGTACTTAGGTTATCCAGGTATGGCTCTGTTTGGCTAGTTCCTAATTAACTGCCTGTTGGCCACTCAGGATGAACACTACTTGCTAAGGAGAAGCTGTGCCCATCTGCTGAGGTGGCTACTTGGCAAAGTCTCACTTTAATCCCACTTAAAGGAGGAGGCAAGGAGTAACTTTATACAGAGGCTTATTGATATACTTGGATCCTCAGAGGAGCTGCTAGAAGCATCTCTGGTGAACTAACTAACAGGCTGCAAAAGAAAGTAAAAATTCTTACAAACATTTACCCAAATCAGCAAACAAACAAACAAACAAACAAAAAAACCCACTAATGTTAACAATACAGTGTGTTAAAGATAAAGATTTAGTCCTGTCAACCTTGCTAGCACTATAAAAGACAGCAAACATGTCCCTGCATTGGTACCAAAAGACAGATCTCTGCTGATGTGGGAATGTCTTTTTGTATGCTGTAAATATCAATCTTTAAATAAAGGAGCTGTTTTGGCCCATGACAGGCACCATAGAAAAAGTGGGAGGAGGAATCAAAATAAGTAAGAGGAGCAGGGCGGAGTCAGAGACAGATGGAGCCAGAAGCCCAAAGGAGCAACATGAAAGGAACATAGATGAGCCATGGGCTACATGGCAGACAGATGAATGAAAATGGGTTGATTTAAGATGTAAGAGCAAGCTAGAAATATGCCTAGAGCCATAGACCAAACAGCATAAAGTTAATAAGTGTCTGAGTCATTTCTGGGGGCCTGAGCAGCAGCGGGCGGCTAAGGGGTCTGTGGGTCTGGGTCTTTGGCCGCCTGGGACCAAGAAACCTCATTGCAACACTCTGCTGCTCAACCCAAGTCACATATTCATTCAAGGCAAAAAGTTGATAACAGTAGGAGGAAAAAATAAAACCTGAACAGTATTTTAAGGTTTTTCTTCTAACAGCTTCTTTATTGAACATTAACTTGTATGTTTACAAACATATTAGGCTTATCAGAGCTCAGCATGGGAGTCCTCTGTATAGAATTACTGCCTTCTTAGCTTTGCCCATGCCTTTCAATCATGTGGGATACCAGGCGGTCATCTACAAGCTAGGAAGAGGGCCATTTCCCAAGGCGGGTGCTGACATCTTGGAACCTAAGAGATAAATCTGTTAAGTCCCTGGGTCTATGGTATTTTGTTATGTAGCCAAAGCAAACTAAGACAATATTGATAAAGTTTTATTCTGTTTCCTAAATGCTTATTAGGAGTGGACCTGGGGAAAGGAATTTGATTTCAAAAATGACAAGCAATCAAACTCTTAAATCAATCGTTTAAAGCTTTAAAAGTGTGTGAGTAGGTAGCTGGGGAGGCAGGCACAAGGAGTTCCTGGTTTGTCAGAATCTGCCTCCTTGGTGCAATTTGAGAACTGCAGCTGTGAGCTGAGTATGCTCCTTTTAGATTTTGGACCTGAAAGAAAAGAGCTATCATTCTTATCAGGTACACAAATACAGCTTGTTTTAAATCTCTGGTCCACACTGATACCTGATGTGCAATCTTCTTAATACATTTGTCTCAGCCTAGGAATAACCCTTGGTTTCATTTCTATTCAACGAGGTGGCTAAACATACAGACAAATCAGATTACTATCTGAAGATTATTATCTTCACTGTCCATTAAACCTACAGAGGGTATGGAATCCTAAGTCCCTACTAGTTATCTCAATTCTACATATCACTTGGACATTAAAATGGAGTCAGGCAGAATTTCAGGGTGATTTTTAAAAATATACATTTGCTTAAGATTAGAGTCACAGATTCTTATACAGCTTTGATATTTCCAATACCTGAATGTGGAATATGTTTTAAGTAACCACAAAGTTATCAGTCTTGGGAACTTGCTGACATTTCAGGTAATTTGGTCTTTCGTGATGGACTTCCTGGTTCCCTTCTGAGCCATGTGTTATCTTGTGTTGAGAGCCATCCTCTGGGGCCATCTGCACTATAAAGTCTCTTTGGAGGATGTCCAGATCTGTTGGGCTCTGTTTGGCACCTGACTTGAATTGCCTTGCCTCACAATGAAAAAAAGATCTCTTGTGACATAAGGAAGTATGTGCAGGAATCTAGCACTATTCGAATTGGTGTCAAGCTGTGCTTAGAACTGAATTTTGTTTTATTACTGGTATTTGAAATAATTCTGCCTCATTTTCTTTGCCTTGGCATGTTTATAATAGTGGATTGTTCAAGAGGTTCTATGAACTAAACTACCCCAAGAATGGAGAAGAATTTTATTTTTAGCTCATGGTCACTACAACTTTCTGCAGTCAGATACAATGGAGAAGAGAAGGAAAATGGGAAAATTATCAGAAAAAAAGAAAGGCAAGAAAGTTCATGACATCTGGTGGTAAGCCCAAAGATTCCTGGAGATCCTCTTGTGGGCTCACTAAATTTTGGAAGCCCAGTTTGCTGAATATTAATAGTTTCCAAATTATCTTAAAGAACCTTCCTCCAATAGTGTGGGATAGTTTTTATCCTGCTTTCTGTTGAGCTTTCTCATTAAAGCATTACAAAAGAACTTTGGCATTCACAAGACTCCACACAACTTTCAGCTGGAAGTTGATGTCTGAGAACTGGAAATGGTGAGACACTGGAGTCACTCTGTGAGCGGTTAGTGGACCCAGACCACGTCTTAATGAACTATGTTTCTCCTTCAGGAAATACTAGTCCATTCATAATGGTTTGAGAGGTCCTAGAAGGCGGGGGAGTACAGGAGTAAGTGAGGGTGATGTAATGATTCACGGCATATAGCAGCCACATGGTAAACCCAACATGGCGTGGCTACATAAATCTGTGCCCACTCATTCGCTTAAAAGGAGCCTCCCCTCCCCGCTCTCTCTTTCCTGCTCAGCAACTCCCCTGAATAAACTCTCTCAGTAGTCTGTGTGTCTGATCTCATGAGTGAAACCAACAGGTGAGGCATCAGGTGACTTGTACAGTTTCACTTCCTGGTCCAGCTGAAAACACATCTTCTATAACTGACCCATCTTTGTGACATCTATGCAGTGACAAACTGAAAAGTGAGAGGAAAGTGCTTGAGGTGTCTTATTGGAACTTTACTCTGTAGGAGCTATGGTGACCAGCTGGCAAGACAGCCCAGAGACAGAGCACTCCTGTCTTGGTTTTCCTACTATGTAATGCTCATATCTATTCCTTGGCAACCTAAAATTTGAAATTTGGACATTTGCTGAATCTGCCCCTTGTTCAGGCTTCATGAGAAACTGTATTCTACATTATAGTGCCAGAAAGTATATGGATCGGTCATAGAATCTGTCAAAACAAAAAATACAGTAATGTGAAATCTAGTGTCTTCCTAGATTTCATTTTCCTTACTTAATAATTGGAGACAATACGGTGTATGTCTTAAGTGTATTATGAAAATGAGTTAAGAGGAAATAATACATATAAAGCTTCTAGAGGCATGTGATATTCAGGCAATCTCTCTGTTGATATTCAGATTACTATGAAGGTAAAATAAGCTGAGTATAGTGGCAGAAGCATGTAATCCTGGCACTTGGGAGATTGAGGAAGGAGATCAGAAGTTAGAGAAGCCTCTTTTTTGTAGCCCTACCTCAAAAAAGAATTAATTAATATAGGATCAGTGTGTTTATGTATATATGGAAAAAGACTATATTTCTTCTCTAAAAAAGGTCTATTGAATCATAGATAGTTTAAATTAGCTGTCATAGAAATAATTTGCCTGGTGAGTGGCACACACCTTTAATCCCAGCACTCAGGAGGCAGAGGCAGGTGGATCTCTGAGTTCAAGGCCAGCCTGGTCTACAGAGTGAGTTCTAGGACAGCCAGAGCTACACAGAGAAACTCTGCCTTGAAAAACAAAAACAAAAAAATGCATATAATTCAATCCCAATAAATACAAAAGTAAATTGTTCTTCCACCTCACCTTAGTTGCTCCATTGATGATTTGGAACCGGGTGCTGTTCTGTTCTGTTCTGACTGAGCCTAACAATGCCTGGTAGGTGGTATTCTTGGAGACTTGCTGTTTCTGCCGCCTATAGATATAGAGTATTGTGCTGGTTAGTTTTTGTCAATTTGACAAACTGGAGTCATTTACAAAGGGGGAACATTAAATGAGAAGATGCCTCCATCAGACTGGCCTCTAGGAAATTCTGTGGGAGCCTTTTTTTGGTTAACTTCTTAATGTGGGAGGGTCCAGGCCACTGTGAGTGATACTGCAAGTGATATAGGAAAGGCAGCTGAGCAAGCCAGTAAAGAGCACCTTCCATGGTCCCTGCCTCAGCTCCTGCCTCCAGGTTCCTGCACTGAGTTCCTATGCTGACTTCTCTCAGTGATGGATTGTGAGTGACTGGGAGTTTATAAGATGAAATAAACCCTTTCCTCCCCAGGTTGCTTTTGGTCATGGTCTTTAATCACAGCCATAGAAAGCAAACTAGGAAAAGTATACAGCTATATGAGAACTGCTAGTGACTTGTCTGCATCTAATAAACTATGTCACCATGTCAATGTCATATTGACTAAATTGACTGTCACAATAAGTGACTGGCATAGACAGTCTTGATACTCTTACAAAGTGCCAAGAACATATTACTGGAGTTCTAATAAAATTATCACTAAAATAATATTAGTTTCAACATAATACTGCAAGAATGGCATCTTGTCTTTTATATTGAGAAAGTGGGGTGACTTTCTATTGTATGTGTGTTCATGTGCAGGTGCATGTGACTCTATAGTTATATGAACTCATGGGAGTGGGGGCCAGAAAACAACCTCAGGTATCATTCCTTATGGACGCTCCATCTTTTTATTTTTAAGCCAGTGTCTCTTACTAGCATGGGGTTATGCAAGTAGGCCAGGCTGGCTGTCCAGCAGGGCCTAGAGACCTGCTTGTCTCTGTCTTGCCAGTGCTGGGTTTACAAGTGCCCATGCCTGGTAGTTTTACAATGGGTTCTAGGAATTAAACTGAGGTCTTCTTGCAAGTACTTTACCTACTAAGCCACTTCCCCATCCCAAACTTGAAAAATAATTTTTATGAACTTAAATTTCCTCCTCCTTTTCATGAAATGGAACTTTAGTAGTAATTCAATAAATTCTAGTGGAAATTTTGTATGGGCTATTGGTTTAACAACTGATTGGGCATTTACTGTGAGGTAACTATTTTGAGTTAAATTGTCATCTTTTTTTTTTCCTTCTAGAACAGAGAATGACTGAAATAAAAATTTTAAAATATATGCACAATTTTTGCTGGGATTGATGGCAAAGCACCTTTAATTCCAGTACTCAGAAGAAAGAAGCAGGCAGGCTGTTGTTAGTCCAAGGTGAGTCAGATCTACATAGTGAGATGATGTCTCAAATAATAAACAAACAAACCAAAAACCCAAATTAATCAACAATTTGATGATTCTTGACAATTTCAGTTTCAGAATCACATAAAAATAGATATGTCAGGCTCTTGTACCAACTAGGCCATGGATCTCACCAAATTAGACTTTTTAAAAATGATTTTAAACACATCTTTTTCTAGGCTAATAACCTCATAGAATATTAAAGTAAGTATAAAAGATCCCCACAGAGGGAAATCTATCAATAGTGAACATGTTTCAAATATATTTACTTATTTCAGCCTGTCAGACCAGTTTCCAGGCTGCTCCAGGCTCAGTAAAGAGAATGCCACAGAATATTGGGGCTCCAGTAACTTCTTTTTCAATATGAGAGTTTTAGGAAAGGAACACGTTCTGATAGTAATTCTCTTTATTCTCTCATGTCGCTCTCTTTTCTCATCTTGGCTTCTCAATCTTCTCATGTTGGCTTCAGCTCTTCTCTCTCTCTCTCTCTCTCTCTCTCTCTCTCTCTCTCTCTATATATATATATATATATATATATATGTGTGTGTGTGTGTGTGTGTGTGTGTGTGTGTGTGAGTGTGTGTGTGTGTGTAACAGCCTCCTTCATGCAGAATATATAGGAGTTACATCTTAAGGTCACATTTTAGAAACAGCCATCCTGACAGTACATATGTAATAAATCTTAGTTCTCTAATCCTGGGGTTGTAATGTCAGTTGCAACTTCAAAGAAAGATTTAGTTATTGTTATTTAGAGAGACAGTTATTGAGGAGTCTAAGAAATAAGGAATTTATGCGTACATCATATATTTCTAACTGTATTAACATTTTAAACTAATCACTTTGTAATTAACAGAAATGCTGGGATTTCTCAAAGTTTTTACAGAAAGAGAGCTGTATTTTAAATGCTTTGGTTGGAATTAAATTTCTTAATGTGAGTCCATTATGGCATTCTCCAGTAACAATAAAAGGTTTTTAAATCTTGAAATATTTCCTGTCCTGTGTGTAACTTCTGATTCTCTAAGAATATCTACAGCCCTCATTAGGGGCTACAGAGTCAAGTTTTCTTCTGTAACCTTAACTAGCCAAAATTTATTTTCACAATTTGAGGTCAGAAATGGGTGTAAGAAATTAATCATTTGCCAGCTATCAGTAATCGGGCTGTCTTTGTATTTACACCTGGCCAGGCAGCTCAGCTGTGTGTCCTTGTGATAGCAGGATACCTGGTCTAGTCTAAAGCTCTTTGGAAGCCTTGTTTCCTCTAATAATGTACAAGAAACCTCTAACCGCAATTCTCAGCATTAAGATCAAAGGAATTTGAGCTAATCTAGAGCTAACTGTTCCCTGGCATCAGCCCAGCTTTGATATAAAACAGTTCTCAAGGATCTACAACTCCTGACTTGTGCAGCACTTCTCTGCATTCATACCTATTGATCACTCTGTGTAAGCTAACATCATTGACATCAACTGGATAAAACAGCTTATGGAGGAGTCATCTGCTAGACAGTCCAGACACAATTGCCCATAGATTGAGATATAATCATGAGATAGACACATTACACTATAGGTACTGGGGAAATTGCACAGCTGTTTTTGTACATTTGAAATTACAGACAGAAGCAAACAGTATTCAGAGTCTGTGGCCTCATAAGCCTTGCTTGAATGAGGCTCTTATCAGAGAATTAGTCATTGGTAGGCTGACAACTGAATACAAATTGGTATCTGCTGTATTATGCCAGGACCTATGACATTTACTCTTTGATCTAGTTACTAAATTCCTAAAAATCCTACTTTTTATTTTTTTTAATTTTTAAAATTTATTTGATTTTATTTGCTGTTTTGTTTTCCTTAGTGCTAAGGATCAGGCTCAGAGCCTTGTACGAGATAAGGAAGTCCTCTACTATTGAGCTGCATCTCCAGTTTCACTCCTAAAAATCTATCCTACAAATCACTTCCATATTTAGGAAATAAATCCTTACCTCTTCATATGGTGATGCTCTCATAACAAAAGATTAAACAGAAACCACAACCTGTGGCTCTGGAAAGTGGACCTAGAACAAAGTAAATTAGAGTGCACCTGCCCAGTGGAGTACCATGAGCACAAACAGAGGGAGCCTCCATTACTGAAGTGGAAGCTCTCCAGACTATAAAGCAGGGGGAAGGAGAACCCAGACTATAGAAACCTATTTCTAGGTGCAAGGAAACAGGTGATATAAGAATATATGTATTTATAAAAAAAATACTGGAAAAATATATAAGACATTAATAAATATGCTTACTTGAAGGGACAACATGATGGCAGAAATTAGAGGTAGGAATAATACTTTCAATATGTGTATATTGAAATATAAATTTTCAAACAAGGTAAGTGTATTATCTTTGAAAGGACACACATTTTAAAAATATTTTAGCTTTTAAAACATACAGGCTTGGCGGTAGTGGTGCACACCTTTAATCACAGCAATTTGGAAGCCAGCCTGGTCTACAGAGCAAGTTCCAGGAAAGGCAGGGCTACACAGTAAAATCCTGTCTCGAAAAACCAAGACAAAAACAAAAACAAAAACAAAAAACCAATTTTAATTATCTAATAGTAAGTATATAAAAAATGATTCATTAGACTTCCTAAAGACCATCTTCTTAGCCTCTCAGTTTTCAAAAGTTTAGTGGAATTAATTTGGAAATACTGTCAGGAATGTTTCTGAGTGAGATATTTACTTACCTGTAGAAAGCAATCTTGCTGCAGTCTCTGAAAATTGTTTTATCCACAGCTTCATCTTCAACACTAAAGACATTTTAAGAAATATATTTTACATAAGATCTGTGAGCTCAGTTTTTATACCTTCCCCAATTATAGTATAAACATGCAAAATAAACTTTTGGAATTTATTTTGCATTGCAAAACTCTGTCACATAAGACTTCATGGGGCAACAATATGTATGCTGCAGAACAATACTCTTTTGTAAAACTACCAAACTGAATAGCAAAACATCTTCATGGGCTTGGTCTGGAAGCCATGGGAAAAGGACAGTGCCAATTATGAGGCAGGGAGCTTTTAAAATAATAGCTATGGCACGAAAATCTGACATCTAATTCCTAACCAACCTACTCACCTATTTAAAGAGCAGAGTATTTTCAGAACATATACTTCCCGAGACTTTAGACCTGAAGACATAAAGTGCCTCAATGTTCTGTTAAGGTCTAACAGGCAACCACAAGATAAGTCTCCAAATCCTCTGAGAAAGGTATGTGCCAGATGCTAGCTAGAATCAGTAGGCACAAACATAGAAGAGCAAACTTCCCAGAGGATTCAAACAATCCAGAGATTAATATTCTTTAAAACCAAGTTTCCAGAAGAATTGCATCTGGAATAAAATGCAGAAAGATGTACATTGCTTCTTGGATATATATAAATTTCATTTGGGTTAAAACAACCATAAGCTAAAAGGGGGAGGGGAAGACTGGCTTTGGTAAAGAGGAGTGGCTTCCTGCACCTTGGCCTTGATTTTGAAGGAAGCTAAACTATGAAAACAGGCCTGAACAGGTAGAAACACTTAGCCATGTCAAGAAATTGTTTTATCGCAGAAAAAATGAAACCCTTCATTAAACTGTGGTTTTTATGGCACTGCTTATTTTAATCAAGTGTGTAAACATTAGGAGACCTTGCAGTCTCCCGTTTCTAGTTTTGAAGAATGTGCTGTGGAATGGCACAGGAGATGGAACTACCCTTAAAATTCATGTCTTAAGAGTTTGGGAGGCAACCTTTCCACGGTTAAAGTTACCTAACCCTTCTGAAAATACTTTGAGAGGTTAGCTATTAACATTATCCAACTCCCCGCAGAAGCAAGAACAAATACCAAACTCTCAAGGAAGTGCAATTAAAACGTTAAGTGAAGCCATCAAAACTAGAAGTTTGTTTTTGGAGTCAGTTCCTGCAGGAGCAATTGGTCTTTACCTGATTTTCTCTTTCTCAGCGGCATCCATGGCTTCCCTGTTAACTGCCTGGTTCTCAGGCCACAGCCTCTGTTAACTGTGCCTGGCTCTCAGGCCACAGCCTCTGGCGATCTTTTTAAAAAAGTAACAAGCAGACTCGCTAAATTATGACCCGTATTTCATCACAGTCAAGTTTATGGGGAATAAGAGTCCACTTCAGATGTTTAAGGGGCAGGGGACAAATCTTGACTTTTTCTCCTGGGATTTTCTCAGGCGCAAACCAGCGCGTCTACAGGGCTATACTTGGTAAATTATTTCTTGGTTGAGAGTGCAGATGAAGCTTGCTTTTATTGGCGGAGGAGGTGTACACGCAAAGAGCCCTAGAGGTTAAAATCTAGAGCGTGAGAAACAGGAAGCACCAAGACAGCTTTAGAATCTGTCTCAGTGGCTGTCACTCTATAATACTGAAAGCTGACTGGATCTCTCCCCACTTTTGGTTTTGAGTGGGGAGTGCAGTCTGGATCGCTTCTGGACGCTGATGTCGCTTGTCAAACTGCTGCAGTCTTTCAGGGCTAAAGGGGGGCTTTGAAGCTCATGAATCGCTTCTACTCCAGCCCTGCCAAATTCTATGCTCTGCTTCTACAGCTCCACAGCCGGAGAACTTACTACTGGATATCAATCATGCATCCAATGTGCGTGCTTTTACAGACTTCTGACTGGCCCCTGACCTTGACTTGGAAAGGATGAAGGGCGGGAAGAAGCGAGCAGAGACTTAGCCGAAGCACTGAGTTCCATTAACCGCAGGAAGTACAGAGAGAAGTATCGGACCTCAAAGGCTTGGATAATTCACCTCCAAGCGATGTTCTGATTGAGACAGAAGACGCCTGCGCAGTGGGAACAAAGTTTCTGGAGCGCTTTGAAGGAAGAGCCGCAGCTTCAAGGACCCGGATAATCCCGCCCACAGAGCAGAGCCGGAAGAGGGAGGGACAAGCCGGAAGAAGGCGGGACTAGCCAGCCGGAAGAAGGCTCAATGCTTTGGGTAGTCGCTTCATGGCTGTGAAGATGGCGGTAGCTGCGTGGCTTCAGGTGTCTCCTGTCATTTTTCTTCTTTTGGGAGCGCAGCCGTTCCCACTGTCGTTGTTTGGTGCAGGACCAGCACCTGTGTTTGCCGCAGATAGATCAAAGTGGCACATTCTGATGCCGTCGGTGAGTGTTGGAGTCGCTATGAGCCTGGAGGGGACGAGAGGTGGGACTACGGTGGCCCTGGGAGTCCAGGATGGTTTCGGGAAAGTCGGTTTCCAAAGGGGGTGGGATAGCCAGAGTGTGCGCACGGGGTCTTACCGACCCGGAGTTGAGAGCTGCGCTGTTGGTCATAGCTAGGCGTAGTGTCAGAGCCATTCGGGTTCTCGTCGGGAAACTAACAGAACTTTGAGCGCCAAACTTGAGAGAAACTTGATGCACAGGTACATAGTAGTTTCAGCTAGATTGTCACAAAATCCACTAACCTAGGCTTGGATGAAAGGGATATGTCTTTATTTTTAACTCTGGTGTTTTTATTTTATTTTATTGTAAAAACATTTCTATGGATGAGATGGCTTGATTTGGTTTTAAACTTTGAAATGTTTTTGTGATTAGGGGACATAGGGATTTTTTTTTAATGTGCTTTAACATGGGAATGGCCAAAATGGAACAATTTTAAAATATAGTGTGGAAAGGATAGTCTTTCAATTGGATAATTAACTGATAGGCTTGAACTATTCCCCCCTCCCCCCGTTTTAAGACCTCACTTGAGTAAGAGGAGTATTTTGAACCTCAAAACCAGATTTTTGAAAAAAACTGTTTTAAAAAAAACCTTGAGCTTTTTTGTTGCCTTTTTTTTGTTTGTTTTGCTTTGGTCTTGTTCATTGCACATTTATATGGCAAATTTCGAAGCTTTTATTTATTTTGGCAAAGGTTTTTGGGTTTTGAATTAGAGTCGTATGTTTGTTATTGAAACGACTAATACTTAAGTCCTTTTAAATTTAAAAGTGAAAGTGCTTAACGGTTACTTGAAAGCTATGATTGGTTGTTCTGAGGGGTGGTTAGTGAATAAAGAAAAGGAACTGTACACCCTATGATTGTAATCGTGGGAGCGTACGTCCTTTTTACCCTACAATGATGTTTTTAAGTTAAGTTGGAATTTGAGGTAGCCTCCCATTTATAGTCCCTGTTTTTGGCCTACACTGAGGCTCAAGAGCCAATTGATGGGATGTGATATTTTCACTAAGACAAAAGTGGTTGATGTCCTTTTGATTAAGAAAATTTTATAAATTTAGGTATTTATATTCTGTCTTGAAAATCGAAATGCCCTGATACTTATTATCTTTCCTTTATCTTTGCAGGGGAAAGGTTATTTTAGTTTTGGAAAGATTCTTTTCAGAAATACTACTATCTTACTGAAATGTGAGTTTTTAAATTTCATTGTTACTTGACCTTAAAAGCTTATTTTCTACCTTGGGCTTGTGTGTGTGTGTGTGTGTGTATGTATGCATGCATGCATATGTGTGTATATTCAGATGAAGGCCAGAGGCCAATTACTTGTGTCTTCCTCAGTTTCTGTCCACCCCATTCTTTTGAGACAAGATCTCTTCCTTAATTTAGAGCTTGCTGATTGGCTAGACTGGCTGACCACCAGCAAGCCTCAAGGATTTTCTGTCTCTTTCTCCCGAGCAATGGGTTTACAGGCCTGGGTCACATTTTAACATGAGTGCTGAAGATCGGAACTCAGGTCCTGAGGCTTATGTGGGAAGCAAGCATTTTACCAGCAAAACCATCTCCCTAGCCCCTTAATACATTTTAAATCCAGAAATTTAATAACTTGGCACTGTTTCAATACAAACATTTAGTATAACTAAATTCTTATCATGAATAATATTCAGAATACTTGTATGAATTTTTATTGTCTTCTCTTGTTTTTCGGTTTACTATGCTATATATAGATACACTATTATATGTAGCTTATATTACATATTTGTATTATATATTACATGCTCAATGTGTATACTTTATTGAATTTATATGTTGATTATAATGCTACACAGGCGGTATATATGAAAATTATATACATATTTAATTATATCTCAATTGTATTATATTTTGTTGGTTGATTGCTTGTATCATTTTTAAGTCTGTTCTGAGTCAGAAGCATCATTGATTTTACTCGTGTACTTGTTAGCTGTTTACTGAAGACATGGCCTAGACATGGCTCAGATATTGAGTAGATCTGTTTACCAAGGGAGTGTTAACACTTCAAGGAACATTGAGTTCAGGCAGGGATAGTCCCAGGAAGTAGGGATCATGTAGAAGAAAACCAGTTTGTCTAGTGAGATAACCACAGGATCTGGAGCCAAATTGTCTCATGTGTACTGAAACCTCCTTTTAGTTGTGAAACTTTTTTATTTTCAGAAGTAAATGATCATGGTTGCCCTGCTTTTGAGATAGGGATAGTACTCTAGATCACCACTGTAATGTGATCTTTTTGTCTGCTTTTTGAAACAGAGTCTCATTCTGTAGCCCAAGGCCAGTCTTAGACTCCATTTCTTAAATGCTAGAATTATAGCCATGAGCTTCTTTGCCATGTTTGTGTGTTTTGATCAAACCTTTCTCCTGAAAATGCAATCAAGGCATAGTGATTTTTTTCTTTTGTTTAATAAGTAGTTATAAAATAAATTCTGTGTGCTGAGTATTCTTAGATACCAGAGAAGTGGTTAAAAAAAATCTCTCATTGAGCTTACACTTTAGTGGAGTGAAAGGAGCAGGTAAGTGTTGTGTAACAATATACTTGTGATGGTTAGCTTTGTCGACTTTAGCACAACTCAGGATAACTCGGAGAAAGAATCTCAGGGATTGTCTAGATCAGGTTGGTCAGTGGCCAGGGCTGTGGGGGATTGTCTAATTATGTTAATTGATATGGGACATTCAACATAAACATTGTCTTACTTTTCCTTTAACATTTAACCAACTTTTAGATTTGCAACAGAATTCCTAGCAAATCTTTTCTTTAGGACTTAAGAATTACGTTATTTGTTTATTCACTTTCTGCATGTTTATGAATGCAGACATTCCATGTGTATGTTTGTAAATTAGAGGGCAGTTTGCTAGTCTGTTGACTCCTTTCACCCACCATATGGGCCCTGGGGATAGAACTCAGCTCTTTAGACATACTCCCTAGCCCATCTTGCTGGCCCTTTTTCTGACTTTTAACTAATATACCCTATCTTTTTGTGTTCTCTTGTTAGTAGCCAACTGGTAGTCTTTATATCTTTTCCATAAATTCTCAGCCTATCAGATTTTTGCATATCCTACTGGAGCTCTGCAAAAATGTGTTAGTCATTTAAAAATTAATTTAGGGTCTGGAGAGATAGGTTAGTGGTTAAGAACACTTGTTCTTGCAGAAGACCCAGTTCATAACTGTTCATAATTCTAGTTCCAGGATGCATAAATATACATATAAGCAAAACATACATATAAAGTGAATAAGAAAAAGGTTTATTTCTAAATGTAACCATACTTGTTACACTTGCAAAACATAAGAAATTTTTAGTATTTTTTCATCCACAACTGGAATCAAAGAGGAAGTTTTAATTAGATGTTTCTTCCTTTGTGAACCAAAAGTAACATTTTAAATGCAGTCATACTTTTGTTTTGTTTTTAATTTAATTAGTCTCATGTAGCAGAACTTGACCTGAATTCCTGATCCTCCTGCTTCTACCTGCCAAGTGCTAGAATTACAGGCAAGTGAGCAGCATCCTCTGCCATCATGTCTATTTTGGCTTGTTTGCACAGAGGAGTCTCTGATATCTTATCCCACCTCCCAGGACAGTTGGATTTACCTTTTTAAATCTTCAGACTGAGCCTTTGGTTCTTTAGAATATTGTGTTCCAAACTGTGGGGGTTTGTTATGTGTACATGTAATGTGGTATGCATGTGTTCAGGGATTTGTGAAGGTGCACCTGTGCAGCTCAGAGAAGAATGGCAAGTGTGCTGCGTCTGTAGTCTGCACTTGGCTCTTAGAATCAGGGTCTCACTGACCTGGAGCTAGACTGGCGGCATCAACAAGTCTAGACAGGTCATCAGGTCAGATCTTTGGGAACTGGAGTGACAGGTGGCCAGGAGCTACCTACCACCTGGGT
The DNA here is from genome assembly GCA_033318265.1 of Phyllotis vaccarum. Lineage (NCBI taxonomy): Eukaryota > Metazoa > Chordata > Mammalia > Rodentia > Cricetidae > Phyllotis > Phyllotis vaccarum. The sequence continues at coordinate 148,429,466 of JARWLC010000001.1, read as the reverse complement.
ACTAGAAACTGAACCTCAGTTCTCTGGAAGGACAATCAGTCCTCCTAACTGCTGAACCAGTTCTCCAGCCCTTTATGTGTTCTTGGTGCTAAGTCCAAGCCATAAATATTCTTTCAGTGGATTTGTTTAAAGCACCATTTAACAATCTTGAATATTATGCTATCCCTGATACTGTTATTCTGTATTTCTCTGGTAAAATTGTGGCCTTTTAAAAGATCTTTGATCATTTGTTTTTCCCCATCTCACTTTTAATCTAACATTCTACTATGAAACGTTTGTAAATACGTTCTGCTTGGTAAATACTTGAATAGAAGTCTAGAGTTAGGTTATCATGCCTTATCATGCCCAGGTTTTCCTCAGTATTGATCTAGAGGTTTGGGACATAGAGATAGATCTACCTTTACAAAAGGGTTAAAGGAAAAAACCTCCTTAGCTACTACTTCTGAACAAGTAGTGATGCTGTCTAAAGGCTACCTGGGAATCTGAGCATGCTAGCTCACTCCTGTAATCTCAGTATGTAGGAGGCTGAGACGGAGGAATGGCAGTGACTTTGAGGCCAGCTTGGGCTGCACAATGAGATCCTTCTTCAAAACAAACACCAAGAAAGAACAAACGATTCTTTTAGCTTGTATGACTTGATATCCTTAGGGTTAAAGAAGGAACATTGAGTATCTCAATTTTGGGTGGAAAATAAATAGGCTATAAGTTAATACAGAAATGCTGAATGAATGCTTCATTTGGAATTCTCTTGTGTTTACAATTATTTCTTCTTTCATAGTTGATGGAGAGCCTTGTGATCTGTCTTTGAATATAACTTGGTTTCTGAAAAGTGCTGATTGCTACAATGAAATCTACAACTTCAAGGTAAAGAATATGAAAGTACACACTTTTTCATGAGACTTAATGGTCATCTGGTTCCAAGCCCCCCCCCCCTTTAATTGTATTTTATATGCATTGATGTTTTGCCTACATATATGTCTGTGTGAGGGGGTTATTGGATCCCCTGGAATGGGAGTTATAGATAGTTGTGAGCTGCCATGTGGGTGCTGGGAACTGAACTCAGGTCCTGAAAGTGCAGACAGTGCTCTTAACTACTGAGGCATCTCTGCAGCCCCCAAACTATCAACTTTACAGAAGAAAGAGTAGTGTGTAGTTATGGAGCAGCAGAGCTAAAACTATAGCTCATTTGTGCCAGCAGTTCTTGGGCTTCTTATCTTAGAATTCATGTCCTTGCGTGTGGCAGTGCCTGCCTTTAATTCCAGCATTTGGGAGGCAGAGGCAGGCAGATCTCTGGATTTATGCCTAGCCTGGTCTACAGGCTGTTTCAGGACAGCCAGGGCTACACAGAGAAACCCTGTCAGGGAAAACAAAAACAAAATTGTGAACTCAGAAAGTCTTTGTTTTTTATTATTTTTAAACGTTTGTGTTTATTGTTGTACACTTACACACATAAGCCATGGCATGAATAGGAGTGTCAGAGGACAACTTGAAGGACTTAGTTTTCTCCTTCCGCTGTGTGGGTTCTAGGGATTGACCACAGCTCTCCAGGCTTGGTGGTAGATTCCTTTACTTGCTGAACAAATTTTTCAGTTATACACAAGGCTTTTGTTTTTATGGTTTCCTCTTTTACAAATTAAAACAAGGGCTAAAGAGATGCCTCAGTGATTAAGAACACTGGCTGCTCTTTCAGAGGACCTGAGGTCAGTTCCCCATTCCCACATGCCAACTCACAACTTTTTGTAATTACAATTCCAGGATATCTAACTCCCTCTTCTGGTCTCCACAGGCATACAGTTGGTGTACATGTAGCAAAAACACCCATGCTTATAAAATAATAAAATAACTTTTAAAAAGAAGATAAAACAAAATGTTGAGATATTTATTATTTTAAAGTAGCAATAATAAACTCATACGGTCTTGTCTCAAAAAAAAAAAATCACAGAAGAGTAACATTGTTTTGTGGTCTTGTTAGATGTCTTTAATTTAAATCTGGCATGACAGAAGAGAGCTAGGTTTTTGTGCTTTTTTCTTTACTTAGTCCTGTGATAAGTTGCTTGAAATATATGTTGAGAAAAATCTGACTTCCCAAAGATATATATGGTTAGAAAACTGAATGGTATTTTAAAGATCTTTTTATATAATTGAGATTTTCTTTGTTTTTATACCATGACTTTTTATGTGGTGTTTCTTAAAGAGTAATTGTAGTACAGAATTTAAATCATATTAATAAGCTTTTTACATATTATAGTATAAATGTGTGTTTATATTGTAAATTTTTATTTAGCCAGAAGTTTCTGGCCTTTCCAGCCCAAAGTCCAGACCTGGAGCTGCTTAGCCCCAATTAATGACTCAGTTGCTTATATTAATTACAAGCTGTTTGGCTTATGGCTCAGGCTCTTTACTTGCTGGCTCTTAAAACTTAACCCATTTCTATTAATGTGTATTACCCCATAGCTTATGGATTACCTGTATTTCTTTATATCTTGCTTCTTTGGGCAGCAGCTTGTAGCATCTCTGGCTGACTCTGTCCTCCTTCCCCTTTATCTATGCTCAGATTTCCTGCCTGCCTCTAAGATGCCTTGCCATAGGCCAAAACAGCCTTTTATTAACCAATGGTAATTCACAGTATACAGAAAGACATCCCATATCACTTCTCCTTTTCTGTCTAATCAAAAAGGAAGGTTTCAATTTCACCTTAACAAAATTACATATAACAAAACAGCTATCAAGTAAGAATTACAGTTACAATATCTAGTCTATTTGTATTTAGCAAATTAAAGAAAATATTGTATCATCTACCTTATTCTCAGTCCAAAGTTGCATATCTAATTTACCTTTTATTATAACTAAGGAAAATTATAACTATCTGATTTTCAACTCCATCAAAGACCACACAAAGATATACTACCTGAGTAAACAGGAAATACATTGCAAGCAACCTCAAAATTCTAGAAATAACAGAGATGTCGGGCTGCTTGGACAGTACTCAAAGTTCCTTTGTAATGTTGGAACATCTATCTTTAGCCTACAGGCCTAGAGTCTCTGGCAGACTTTTTAGTGAAGCAGGAAATTTGAAAGACTGCTTTGTCCATTTGGCAAGGTTTGTCATTTGCTTCTCCCTGTGTCCTGCAGAATGTCTGACATTTTATTTATTTATTTTTATTTTATGTATGTGGGTTTTTACCTTCATGGTGTGTGCAGTGTCTTGAAGACCAGAAGAGCGTGTCCAATCCTAACTGGAGTTTCATACTGCTTTGAGCTTACATGTGGGTGTTGGGTATTGAATCCCGTACTAGGAAGAGCAGCTGGGGATATAACCCAGAGCTTCATTCATGCTAGGCAAACCCTGCCAGCTATGCTACATCCTGGCTTCTGTATTGAAGTTTTATAGGAAAATTTGACAGTGTTGGTGATTGCTTTTATTATATAACATTGCAGTGAAGCTCAGTGTTAAGAGCATATATTGCTTTTGCAGAGGACTCCGTTTTTTTTCAACACTCATTTGTACTGCGCAAAACTACCATAATTCTAGCTGCCGAAGATCTAAAACCCTAGTTCCCTGGGTACTACTTGATCTGCACATTATTACAAATATCTCACATTATATATATATATACACACACACATACATATACATATATCTTATCTTCATAAGACATACAAATAGTTATTTTGGATTGCTACAGGATAAAAGTATGGAGATGGACTGGAGAGATGGCTCAGCAGTTAAGAATATAGTATGTACTGCTCTTATTGAAGCCCTCAGATCAGTTTCAAGTATTCAGCCATCTCATAGCTGAGCTACTTGTGACTCCAGCTTCAGAAGATCCAAGCCTTCTGGTGGCATGGTGGCATCATGTGCACATAAACACACACACAATTGTTTTTAAAGTATGGAGATGATAAGCAGATGGTTACAGATGTGAAATATTGGAGCCTTTCTGATGAGTGTGGTTTGGGTATGGGAGAAAAATCACAGAACTGATACATGATAATTATTTTGTGACTATCAGAAGTGGGCTATGATTGGCATCAACAGCTTTACATCTTAAGCTTATGAGCATAAATTATCTTTTTGTAAATTTTGTTAATTTGGTCAATTTAGCCATGTGGTTAAAAAATCTTCCCAACATTGTTAGAATTACCTTTTTGTGAGCCAAAGACTCACAAAATTCTGTACATGATTTTAAAGATTTATTTATTTGTATGTATGCTTACACATGTGTGCCACCTTAGTGTATGCCAGAAGAGAGTGTTGTGTCTTCTGGAGCCAGAGTTACAGGCTGCCTTGAGGTACATACTGGGAACAACAGCAAATGTTCTTATCCCAGGATTTTGTACTTTAGGCTTTAATTTTGGTTTCTTCTTTTAAAATATTGTGAGCCAGATCTCGACCTCCACCACATGGGTTCTGGGGATTGAACTCAAGTCTAGTTGCTGAGCTGACTGACTAGTCTTCGTTTTACCATTAATATCAGTTTTGTTGTCACTTGTCTGGCCTTTAATCAGCAACGACACAGCCGGTTTCCAGGCATGACTTTAAAACATATTTTGGGGGTTTATTTAGTTTACTATTTTATGTATATGAATGTCTTACCCACACGTGTATATGTACACTGTGTGCATTCTTGGTATCTGAGGAGGTCAGAAGAGAGTAACATATCCCTGGAAGTGGAATTACAAACAATTGTGTCCTTCATTTGGATGCTGGAGTTGAACCTGGCTCTACTGCAAGAGCAACAAGTAATTTTAACCACGGAGCCAACTCTCCAGTCCCCCAGGCATCACATTTTACATATTGAAAAGGGACATATGCTAGCTAATGTTTTTAGGACTGCAGAAAGCAATGCTGATGAGCAGACTGTGAAGCTCTCTGCTTATGTTTTTTTATGATATGAAGCTGGACACCATCTGTTCTTTTATAAGATGAGGCAAATATGGGGGAAGTTGCATTTTTTGGTTATCTTGACCTGAATTTTTTTCTCACCCTTCACTGATGCCAGGTTTTTACAGGGAGGTCCTAATTTTAGATTCTTGATTCTAAATATATATAGGCTTTAAAAAAGTGTGTGCATGTGTGTATGTGTCCCAGCACACTGTAGAGGAGGTCAGAGGGAAGTTTTCGGGAGTTGGCTCTTCTTCCACAGGCTCCACATTCTGGGGCTCCACATTATCACATGTTAACCATCTCATCATCTCGCCATCTTGTAATCGTGAGAAAGAGCGCAAGCAAGCAAACCCGAGAACATATATGTGCATGTGCACTTGTGTGCCTGTGCATGTCCAGGTGCATATGTGTGTAGGCCAGAAGACAGCTTCAGGTGTAATCTGGATGCCTTCACCTGTGTTTTTGAAACAGGGTCTGCTATTGGCCTGGCTCTCATCAAGCAGGCTAGTGGGCTGGCCAGCCGCTGAGTCCCAGGGCCCTGCCTGTCTCCATCTTTTATACCCGAGGTTCTCAAGGACTCCTTTCTGTACCTGGATTGTATTACATAGGATCTGAAGCTTAACCTCAAGTTTTTGTGCTTTCAAGAAAAGTGCTTTAGCAGCTGTTGTCCTCCAAATAACCTAATTTGTGACAAGTGAGCTAACTTTGTATCTTCTCTGTTTCTTTAGGCAGATGAAGTAGAGTCATATTTGGAAAATCTCAAGGACAAAAAAAGCTTGTCTGGAAGATACCAAACATCATCAAAATTTTTTCAGAACTGTAGTGAACTCTATAAAGCACAGGTAACCTCTGACAGTGGTTGGAAGAAAGTAAAAGAAGTGAAAAAAACTTATGTCTGAATTTCTCCTATGTCCATTCTTTATATGCTAATTCTTCATATAAAGGAGAGCTGCACTGTAGATCTGTGTTATCAGCAGATTCTTGTAAAAGTCACTTGACTGCCTTAAGTTTCTTTGGATGTTGGACTGGGTAGCTTTGAGTTCATTTGTGGTATGCAGTCATCACCACTGTCCATTGCCAGTCTTTAATCCTGCTGACCTGGTCTCCATACCCATCCAACAGTCGCTTCTCTCCTCCTGCTCATAACTATCTACTAATCCTTTTGTCCCCACAAATTTGACAATTCTGGACACTTCATAGAGGCATTTAATTTTTGTTCTTTTTCACATGGACTCTGTCTTCTAGGATCATCTGTGTTGTAGCGTGTACCCCAAATTTGATCCCTTTTTTCGGGCTAAACTCTTGTATGTACATAACATATTTCATTTATCTACTCATCTATTGGTGGTCATTTAGCAAAGCAATATTTAATTCTCTTGTATAGTTGATATATGCAGGTAATCAGAGGTTTTACATTTTATTATTTATCTGAAATCAAAAGGGCATTGCTACTTGAATTTTAATATATAGAGAGGTAAATAATATATATGAGTATGCATTTATTAATGCTTACATAAACATAATCTCATAAATGCTATTTTTTATTTGAAATTCTATTTTTTCAAAGTTTGTGAAGTATGTCTGTATACAAGCCTATACAGTGTGTTGTATGTTGGTGTGCTTGTCCATCTGTATGCAAGTAGAGGCCAGAGGTCAACCATCAGGCTGTCTTCTTCATTCACTGCTTTACCTTATTTACTTTGTATGTTGAGACAGTGTTACTCTGTAGATGGGGTGGCAAGTAAACCCCTGGATTTACTTGACTCTGCTTCCTTATTTTGGGAGTTACATACTTAAGCTACTGTGCTTGGCTTTGTATATGATTTACTGGATCTCTGAACTGGGATCTTCATTCCTGAGCATCAAGCATTTTTCCCATGGAGCCATTCCCAGGCCTAAAATTCAGTTTTTATCTTTTAGAAATAGTAGGAGCTAACACCAGTTTTTGAATGGAAAATTTTTAGAGTGTAGAAAAGTTTTAGAGGTATTGTAAATAGTTATTTGCGGAGTACACAGCAGATGACAACTAGTGTCTGACAGGTCGACTCACCAGATGCATTATTCCCTGATGGGGAGCCCCCCTGGCAGAGCTGTTGTCACCTGCTGTTGTGTGATCTGTTTGGGAGGCAGGCTTTTCTCTGTGTAGCCCTTGCTATCCTGGAACTCTGTAGATGAGGCTGCCCTCATAGAGATTCACCATTATCCTCAGCCGTTATTATTGTTAACAACGACTTCACTTTGTCTTTGTTACATTTGCTTAGGGATACTTAGCAAACTGCTGTAAAGTAGCTTACAATTCACCGGAAGGTAGGTTTTCTGTTCAGTCACTAGAAGTAGTGTGTCCAAGATTGAAATTTAATAATTGGTAAATGAATGAGGTGATTTATAATTAAATTGTGAGTCTTGTCATAGTTCAGACTTTATGGAGTGGGTAGGAAAAGAAAAGTTTTAAAATGGTATAAAATTGATCCAAACAGAAGAAACTGACATTGAGTAATTTCTTATCTTCTGTTAATTCTTTAAATTCATTCCTTCAGCTGGAAGGGTTGGTTGGCTTTGATTATGAAAAGCTACTTGCTGCATTCTGTTACTCTCAGGTCTGCTGTGGTCTTTCTAGAGTCATGGGATACACTTCTCTTGGGAAGGCATCCTGTCTTCCAGTCTAGTGTAAACATTGAATTGCACAGTCCAATTACTGAGGAAGGAAAATATCTCAACTACTAATGACTTTAAGTCTCATTTTGTTGATTTGAATGAGAGAGACTCTGCTGACCTCCACTTGGCACACGTGTCTTCTGTCTAAGGCTTTGGCATTCCAGGTTGCCCTCATGGAAGGACTGGGGCAGTTGGGATCATGTGTTCAGCAGGGTCTTCTTCACTTGTTTGAAATTAATTGTAAATTTTTTTGTCTGCTGATGCTGTTATTCTTTTACTGTGTTTTATGTTTTGCTTGAACCATTTCTAAGTATTTTTGAACTTTTACTATTTATACATCTTTATTTATTTATTTTATAGAGCTTTTCTGGGGATCTTATGCATCGACTTCCTCTTTTAGGAGAAAAACAGGAGGTAATTTTTTTCCTTACATATTTCTGAAAACAATGTAAAAACTGTGAGGTAATTTTCTGTCTTTCTTCCTTTTTCTTTTTAATTGAAGGCTAAAGAGAATGGAACAAACCTGACCTTTACAGGAGACAGAAGTGTAAGTGTCTGGGCATTTGGGCCTTAGCATATACACATATATATGTATATTTGATGTTCAGATAGTTTTCTTTTTGTGTTGCAACATTTAAGAAGTAAATTAAGACTAGAAACTACACATTAAAGTAGTCACAATGGCTGTTTCTAGATGATACTATTAGTGGTTTTTATTCTTTGTATTTTCTAGATTAAAAAAAAATTTATTAATTCTTTGGATTTCACATCCTGTATCCCGATCCCATTATGTCCCTGTTCCTTCATATCTACCCTCTACCCTTGGACCCCCCCCCCCCCCCCCCATAAAATGAAACAAACTGAAGGAAGGAAGAAAAAGTCTCAGCATGGAAGCTGTAGTGTGACACAGTTGGTCACACAGTTTTCACTTCAATCCATACATCTTTATGTGTATTCCTGGTAATGTTTCTAGTAATGAGTCCTTGATCTGGTTCAAGGCCTCTGGCTTCTGCTACACTCTCAATACTGGGCCCTCACTGGGATTCCTCTTGGGCATCCTGCTGTTGCCTTACATTTGAGTCTGCAGGACCAGCTCCCTCACATCCTTTAGCAGTTCATAGATGGGGTTTGTGTTGGACTGGGCTAACACATAGCCCTGGTTCTGGGCCTCCAACTTTCCCTCAGTGCTACCACCAGGGTGAGCTCTCCAGCACTGCCCCAGCTGGCTCAATCACCACATCAGGGGCAGTTCTCCTGCTCTTGGGGCCAGCTCACCTGCATGCATACTTCTAGGGCCAGCTCTGCTGCCAAGATGAGGTGCAGGACCAGCTCTCCCGCCTCAAATTTTTTTTTTTTTTTTAAGCAATATGACCTGTGCTACCTTGGGAATCCTTCTCTTCTGTCAATAAATATTTGTAAACAAGGAGAAACTAGTTCAAAGAAATTTAAACTCAGTCTGAAACTATATATGATATGAATATAATTGGAAGAAACTTTAGAAAATGAAATAACATCAAAAACTAGTTTTGGTTTTTATAAATACAGTTTTATGAGGCTCATTTTAACTATCTCCTGGGTCAGGAAGAGATTACTCTGCAATTAAGAGCACTACTGCTCTTCCAGGTTACTCAAGTTCTTTTTGGTTCTCAGCACCTATATGCGCTGGCTCACAGCCACCTGTAACTCTAGCCCCTATGGCCCTTTCTGGCCTCTGCTGGCCTCTGCTGGTATTTGCACACACTTGGCAAACCCATGGACACATACACATAAGGATTTTTTAAAAAAGAAATATATAACTAATTCCTTAAAAGCATTTTCACTTTAAAATATAGAGGTGATATATAGTTAACCATTTTAGATCATGATTTTTATAAGCTATTAAAGTTTTAATTTTTATTTTAAGTTTTTATTTTTTGGAGGTTTCTTTACTTTACAAAATCTGACTGGTTATATAGCCCAGGTAAGCTGGGATTACAGGCCTGGGCCATGTTTCTGGCTTAGGTTTCTAAGTTTGTAACAATTTTATCAAGACATACTACATATCACACATTTATCTTTTAAAGGATAACATTTGGCGTATTTGTGTGCTTGTGTCATCATCAGTTCATACTTCTCCCTCCTTCAGAGTCTCTCTGCCCTCAGCCACCAAACTTTCCATCCCCTGGATTTGTGTATTTGAGGCATTTTATAGGATGGAATCTTACAGTACATGACTTTGTGTGTGACTTCTTTCTCAGTTTAACAGTTTTGCTTTAACCTTTTTTCCTGCCTGCTTTGAGCACTGAGACCAACCTGGGGTGAGTGACGAGGGCCTTCTCAGCTCTCTCCTGCACATGTGTGGCTGTCTAGATTTCCAGGAATATTTAGAGTTCAGACTCCACACAAACTCCTCATTCTATAATTTTTCTTTTAAATGTTTTGTTCAGCTTCTTGATAAGTGCAGCTGCTCATGTCACACCAGGCAGCTGTGATTGTTAACAACTGCTGTTGAGTGGTTTTGACAAGTGTAATAACACTAAATAATTCTGAGTCAGGTCTAATCCTTAGATTAGAGGATTTTATCATCTTGCCAGTCAATTCAAGGGATTGGTTTTTTTTTTTTTTTTTTTTTTTAAGGGCTCTCTAAGCCTGTTTTGTCTTTTATTATGGCTGCCACATAGTTGCCATAACTTGAAAAAATTAATAGGACTGGGCATGCTAACACATACCTTAATCCCAGCATTCAGAGGCAGGTGGATCTCTGTGAGTTCCATGGCATCCTGGTCTATTTAATGTTTACTGTTTGTGTTATGTATTCTATTGGTTTTGACAGCTGTACATTGACATTTTCACCGTGATACTACAGAGTAGTATCTACAGAGTAGCTTTGGGCCTCTAAAATTCCCTATTCTCTGCCTTTCATTTCTCCATTCTTCCTAAACCCAGCAGTTGCTGATTTTTTTTTTTCCTGTATTTTCTGGATTTCTGAGTTTAGTTGAATAGCCATATAGCCTTTTCAGATTGTCTTCTCCATAATATGCATTTGAAGTTCCTTTATATTTTTTTGATGGTTAGGTAATTCTTTTTTTTTTTTTAGAGCTGTATTATATTTCATTGGTTTTGGCGCTGTAGTATCCATCTTGATTGCCTTTAAGTTCTAGCTATACACATGTATATGAGTTTTTTATGTGGATATAGATTTTTCAGTTTATTTGGGTAAGTACAAAGGAGCATAATTGATTGTATGGTAAAGGCATGTTTAGTTTTATACTAATTCTCGCAGTTTATCACTTGACTGAAAATATAATGTATTAGAGACAGAATTACCCATATAGTATTTTTCAGAGCATCTGTGTTTAGATTATGACATGCAGCTTTCATGATCTGTTAGATTTGGGGAAAGGGTGTACTTGTCATGGTGCACAATGTCAGAGGACAACTTTGTGGAACTAGGTCTCTCCTCCATCTTTATATGGGTTCTGGGGATCAAAATTAGGTCACTACGCTTCTGAAAATTTTAACTGGTTGAACTGTCTTACTGAAGAAGGAAGCTGCTGCATTGCATTGATAGAATGCTGTGGTATTTTGAGTCACCTCTTGCTTCCCAAGTAAGGCAGGATAAAGGCAGCTCTCTGTCCTTGATAAGTTTGTTGGTGCCAGCGATTCAAATATAGAATTTACTTAAGAATTGTGGTTGTGATTTTTGTCTGGACTGACAGCTCACTTATGAATGTGGCTAAGGACTTTTTATCTGTCTTCTGCCTGACTCAGCATTCCCAAGTCTGAGTGCCATCCTGTTTGTGTTTGTTAAGTGTGTTTAGAGTCAGAAGTTCTGGGTTGTAGCATCATAGGGAAAGTGGGCAATAGATAAGACTACAGACCTGAAAAGAACAGGCCAAAAAGAGATATTGGGAGGAAACAAGCTTTGAAAAGCTCTGTGTGTACTAGGACAGGACACAGGCTTTGAGGAGACTAACTAGCTTTTATGCCAGCTGCCCTTCTCACCGTACACAGAGTGAAGGCTTGCTCCAGTCTGCAAGGACCAGGACTGGACCTTTTCTCTTTACCTTTTTATTTAGCTCCTGGTGATTTAGGAAATGCTGTTAAAATAGTAGCCAGCCACGCAGCTACAGAAACCCAGCCTTGGCTGCTGGGGCTTTGGCTCAGTGGTAGAAATCTTGCCTGGCATGTCTGAGGTCCTAGATTCAGAACTGGAAACAATTGAAGGAAGGAGTCAGGCAGGCCAATAAACACAGACACTGGGAGCCACACAGGACAAAGTATATAGAATTTACAAAAATAAATTAGAAAAGTCACTAAACGAACAGAACTTTAGAGCACCTACCCTCACTGTACTACTGTCAGTCGCGGATCAGGAAGGAGCTTCTTTCATCCACAGGGTTCCATTTTCAGTAAACAACTATGAGTGTTGCAGAGAAAGAAAGTGGCAAATTCAAATGGAATTTTTAGAAAGCCTTTGAAGACATCCACACATTAGATTCAGGAAAGACTTTGAATGTACTTTTTAAAATGTACCCAAAAGAATGAAAGGAAAGAATGGACAAAATGCAAAAGGAAACGAGGAAGAAACAGATAAAAGTTGTAAAAGGGAATAAGTAGGAATCGCAAAGCTGAGACACATATAGTGACTTCTGGCTGTAAGTGCTGTAAACCAGCATTTGGCAGGTAAAACAGGAGGCGTCTAATAAGCTTGAGGCCAGCTTGGGAGACAGGAAGGCACCCTGCCACAAAGCAACAGGTCGGGAACCGTGCAGCTGAAAAGAACATCGACCAAGGGGCTGGCATCATCTGGGCAGGTAGAAGAATGAGTCATCCAGACATGGGTCAGCTGAAGATACCTGTTCAAAGGGCTGCAGAGAGCAAGGAATGAAAACAAGTGAGCAAAGCCTTGGGGACACATCTGTCATGTAATCACTGTGCACATAGTGGACGTCTGAAGAGAAAAGAGGTATAGAAGAACAAATAACCAAGGCTTTCTAAATTTAATGTAATTTCTAGGATTGGAGTGCTCACAAGATTCCAAGTAGGAGTGAATAACAAGGCTTTATGTATGTAAGTTATAATGTTATTCATTCACAAAATGCAGTACTAATACATGCCATAACATAGATGGCTTTGAAAACTGAGGCCAGCCAGATGTTAAAAGACAAATACTGTAAATTATCCCACTGATATCAAATGTCCACAGTAGATAAATCTATGGAGGCAGGAAGGAGAGATGGAGTATTATGAAAAAGGGTCTGCGTTTTTGGGAGGTTTGCAGCATTGTGTAGCTGGGCACTGTGTCATGTGTCTATAGAGTCCCAGCTACTTAGAACCTGAAGCAACAGAACTACTTAAGCACGGGGGGTTAAAACTCAGCCTGAAAGACCTTGTCTCAGAAAAAGTTTTTGGTCATATTCCATTCAATTATGTTATGCTCAGTAACATGAGTTAAATTTACTTCAATTAATCGAATCAAACAATAATTAGTAACTGCCTATCTGATAGGTTTGCTAAAGCTAACCATGTAGCAAATGTTGCATCCCTAACAGTGCCTGGCATATAAATGCTGTTTTTATAAAATTAAAAATCTATAGATCTGAGAGCTAAAGGTACTACACACTTGTCAAGTCCTATTAATCAATACATTCGGAAATTTATAAGAGGTAGTTTTAAGATATAAGAAATTAATATCAGAGCAGTTTATTACACTAACTGGTTAATGACTAAGTTCAAGAAAGGTTCAGTAATTGTGAGTAATAGAACATAGGATGCTTATGACTTTGAAGTTAGACATTTCTCAGTATCCTCCTTGAAGAGAGATTGGCAAAGATCCAAGTATGGTTTCAACATGACATGTAATTGTTATGGAAATAACTAATGAATGTGGAGTTGAAGAGTGTATCTGCTTTTTTGGACTTGGAGTTTGTGTCATGGAATCTGTTGCATTCTAAGTTTTGGGGGGTTGCAGGACATTTTGGTTACTAGAAAACATGATTGTGGGGGGTTTAAAATGTATCAATGTGTAACATCTGTTGGGTTTTGTTAGGTCATTAATGCTTACTGGGAGATCTCTGGGTAAAATCTCCTTTTAAGACCATAGTAACCAGCTGTAAGTCTAAATAGCGATGCTCATTTCACAGATGAAGAGACCAATGGCTTTCCTCCATAGTAAGCGTCAGTGCTTACTTACTGAGCCTAGGTCTTCTAATATAGTTGGTAGAAATTAAAATCAGGTCAGGTTAGAAAGGTCTCAGCAAGACTGAGACTGAGACAAGTTTATTGCAAACAATGACTTTTTATACCCTTATCAGAAACAATATAATTTAGGTCGTTGCCAGGAAGAATACAGTTGTAGTTGCCAGGATATAATGATGTTTGCAAGCTCTACAGAGTACACAAGATTAATGTCTAAGACTAATTCTATCAAACTTCTACATGCTTCACTGGCTTCTAGGGACTACAGAGATACATAGGTAGTCTGGATGCTTCACTGCCTGAGGGTGTGCCCCAGTTTCTCAGGAGCCGAAAGGCACACAGTGCCCCAGAAGCCACAGACTCTAACTTGAAAAATTCATGATGCATATCTCTTAGGCAGCTAGACCAGGCCAACTCCATGGTTTCCCGCACCCCCACATCTCTTTTATCTTTACATTTTAATCTTGTTTGTAAAGACTCTGGAATGTGGAAATCAAAGACTATTAACTTTCCTGATTTTAAAGAGGCAGTAACTTAAACAAAAATCACTGCCTTTGCATACACCTAGAATAGGTTAAGGTGATAGTTTTTTTTATTTAAATGTAAGAACATGTTAGTATAGATTCTGGTCATTTAGAAAAGGGATTGTGGTACAGGAGAATGTGTGTTTATATTCATATATGTGGGGTTTTTTTGACATGAAGAATATTTTTATGTGATATAATCTTTGAAATTAATTTCATAATTATCTTACCATAAGTTAGAGACTAAACTCAGTGATTTTCAATTGTGGTTTTTCTTTGAAAAAAATAAATATGTTAAATTTAGACCTTTGTATGGCAAGAATGTAAAGGAATGTGATTTATCAATTTATTATCTTGCTTGCTTTGCCCTGTTTTCTACTAGCTTGTCTGGCTTGTGCTGACTGTTTCAGTGGTTGAAAGCCAAAGTACTCCACTGCAATTCTGAGCTATGTTCTGGAGCAGTGCTTTTGTACTGTATTATTAACTAGGCTCTCAATTCTTGAGATGTGATGTTTTGATGCCCCCCTTTCTCCCTAGGCATTGCATGAACCATTGCAGACTTGGCAAGATGCACCATACATTTTTATTGTTCATGTTGGCATTTCGTCCTCAAAGGAGTCACCAAAAGAAAATGCACTGAGTAATCTTTTTACCAGTAAGTTCAATTTATAGTTTTTTTAAATGCATGATAGATACGAAGTGGGAAAATTAGAAATATTTTTGTACATCTAGGGACACCCCACACACTTTATGAATCAGATACTTTGTTTTATGTTACTTTCTTTGGCTTTCTTGCTATGAATATTTTTAGTGTTCTTCACTATTTTGAAGGATACATTTCAAAACTTGATTTCGAATTAATAATCATTGATAGTTTCTTAACATCAAGAGTTTTTCTTTTTTTAAGATTTAGTTTTCAATTATTTGTCTAAGTGCAATTATAATTATGCCCATGTATGTTCAGGTTCCTGTACTGGGATTACAGGTGGTTGTAAGCCTCCCAACATGTGTGCTAGGATCTGAACTCATGTCCTCTGAAGAGGAGTTTGTACTCTGACCTGCTGAGTCATCCTTCCAGTTCCTCAAGAATTTTCTTATTTTGCTTTCTTTTGTAGCCACATAGTTCTCAGTCTACCTTTCGTCTGGGATTTTGCAGTAATTCCTGTAGTTTCTGTGGTTTTGATTTATACTATGTACTTCCCTTCCCTATCCTTGCTCCCTCAGTAGAGCATTGAGTAGAAACTCACAGCAGCCATCCTTGTCTGAACCTCTGACTTTATTGGTACATTTCACCATTAAGTACCGTTTATTATGGATTCTTTTTCCCCCTCAAATACTCTTATTTGGGTAAGGATATCCTTGTTTCCAAACTTACTGAGTATTTTAATTTTTTTTTTAAGTGCTAAGAAAGAATGCCCAGTCTAATCAATGGCTTAATTGTATATGGATTAAAATTATCATACAGGCCAGGCATGGTGGCATTCATCTATATAATCCTAGCACTCCAGAGCCCAAAGCAAGAGGATTATTCAAAACCCAGTCAGAGATACCTAGTAAGATCCAGGACAGCGCAGGCTCAATTGTGAGATCCCGTCTCAAAAAAAGATCATTTGTTCATATGATGATTGTATTAACTGGTTTCCAGTTTGAAAATATTCTTTAATTTTTACTTGGTCTTACTAACATATATAAGCATATACCTCTTACAGTAGGGTTTCCTGGCCCTAGGTGGCCAGAGGTCCAGACCCCTTAGCCGCCCACAGCTACTCAGGCCCCCAGAAATGATTCAGACGTTTATATTAAGTTCATGCTGTTTGGTCTATGGCTCAGGCACATTGCTAGCTAGCTCTTTCATCTTAGCTCAACTCATTTCCATTAATCTGTCATGTGGCCCGTGGTTCACCTGTGATATCAGCCTATGTCCTTCACACATGTGTACATGCTTATATACAGCATATAACATGTATGTCATATACACACACAAACCAAAAATTGTATAAAAATAGTATCTTAATATTACTTTTGTGTTCTTTAGCTTGTTAAATCTCCATGGAATTTTGTTTTATTTTATTTTTTATCACAGTAGACTAGCTTTGGCTTTGCTAATTTTCCCAGCCATTTTGTGTATTTCGTTAAACTTTCTTTTGACTTGCTTTTAAATTTTTATGATCCTCACATTGAGTTCTTAACTCCCAATTCTGAAATATGTTTTGCTTTGTCCCATAGTGATATGGGGGTATAGCAGATCTAGGCAGACCAGGTAGTGACCTGACATGATTTCTAGGCCTTGGAATATGTGTTTCTCTAGGTTAGTGGTTCTCAACCTTCCTAATGCTTTGATCTTTTAATACAGTTACTCTTGTTGTGGTGGTGCCCAATCATAAAATTATTTTCATTGCTACTTCATAACTGTAATTTTGGGTATGAATTGTAATGTAAATATCTTACATGCCAGATATCTGATAAAACCCCTATAAAGGGCCTTTCATCCCCAAAAGGAATAGAGACTCAAAGGTGATAACCAGTGCTCTAGGTTCACACCTTTCTCATCGGTAATAAATAGGCAAAAGAAAGCAGTTGCTGGCATTCCTAATCAACTCGGAGGAGAGAGGCCCTGCTTCACCCACTCATGTATCTAACCTGACCCTGGTCCCTTTTTCTGTTTGAATCTCATTGGTTTTAGTGAGCGCAAAAGAACTACATATAAACTGTCATGCCCTGTTTTTATGACCGAGTCCAACATGACTGGCTTTAGCCTTCTGTGCTATTCTGTGTTTCTATTCCTGGAATTATTTGTCTTGTTTTCACAGTCAATGTCTTGTTTTTCCTTCCTTCCTTCCTTCCTTCTTTCAATACTTGTTTATTGGAATGGAGAAGACACATTAAGGCATGGTTTGGTTAAACAATACCATCTGAAGTCTCTCTCTGAACATTTCTTTAATCTTTTATGTTTGTTTTCCAGTGCTGGGATTGGACGTAGGGCCTCATGAATGCCATGCGAATGTTGTACCTAGCCCAGATGTCTTGTTTTGATTTGTTTTTGAGACAGGGTCTAGCTGTTATAGTCCAGGCTGGCCTCAGGTTTGCAACAGCCCTTCTTCCCCAGCTTCCCAAATGCTGAGTACAAGTCTGTCTCCTCAGTAAAGTCCTAGATGGAGGCTGTCGTCAAAGGAGCCTCTGTTTCAGGTGCTGTGATTACAGCACCAAACCCACCTAAGTCATAGTGTCACTCACCACTTATTCCTAGAATTTATTGTTCTTTTATCAGCGTCAGGTTTTCCTAACCTGCACAAATACAGTGTGCACACAGCCAATAAGTCTGGAGAGGACTTTCCCGTGAACTCATCCTTTAATCCCAGCACTCAGGAGGCAGAGGCAGGAAGATCTCTGTGAGTTAGAGTCCAGCCTGGTCTACAGAGTAAGGTCCAGGACAGCCAGGGCTACATGGTGAGACCTTGTCTCGAAAACAAACAAAAGATTAAACTGTAGATGAACCATGAGACTAATTAATGGTTTTAAAAATTACTGTATATATCTAATGTATTATTCACCATGATTGAAGTGCTTTAAAGTGAGATAATGAAACTTTTAATAAATACTAATCATGGTTTTTGTTTAATTACTGAACCTATCAAATTAATTGAGGCCTGTATTTTCCAGTGACTGTTGAAGTAAAAGGTCCCTATGAATACCTCACTCTTGAAGATTACCCACTGATGATCGTAAGTCTACATGTGCTTTTAACCTTGGCAATAAATTAATTTAGTATGAAATTTAATTTAGCATGGACGTTGTCTATTTTGTAGCACTGTCTCATTAAAGGGTAATTCCTGTGCTGTTCAGAAATTTTTACTTTAGGTTTTGGTGTTAGCTTTGTTCTTTTTAAATTAGATTTTCTTATTTTATATTATGGGTGTGAATGCTTTGTCTGTTTGTCTGCTCACCCATGTGAGAGCCTGGAGAGATCAAATAAAGCACTGGGTATAGTGGAAGTACACTTAAGGATGGTTGAGAGCCCTCCTCTGGGCATTCGGAACTGAGTCCAGGTCCTGTGCAAGAGCAGTAAGTGCTGAGCTGTCTCCCCACACAGTGACCTTGAGAGAGTTAGGGTAGCCCTGTGGGCCTCATTTATCTGTGAAAAGGTCAGTGACTATTGTAGACTTGGGCACGCACCTTTCTGTAATCAGCTCTGAGCCCGCCCATCCTGACTAAAGGATGGATCTTCTCCATTATGTGGGTGTCAGCCTGTGCTGAGAGATCCTTGCTCTGTTTGCAGGCTTCCCCTCTCTCATGGTCATTTTCTCGTCCTTTCCCTTTCATGGTTTCCCTCTCTAGGTGTGCTCCATTGCCTCATGGGTTCCCTCTCTAGGTGTGCTCCATTGCTTCATGGTTTCCCTCTCTAGGTGTGCTCCATTGCCTCATGGTTCTGCATCCCAGCTTGTCAGGCCCATTTGTCTTTATTTTATCACGGGGTTGTGAGCTCCAAAGATCCAGTTAATTCGAGGAGCAGACATTCTTGAGAACAAGTCCTTTTGTAGTTTGCCTCTGCACGAGACTAGACCATTCTTTCTTGTTTATAGTATCACTCACTAGACAGACCTTTTTTTTGTTGTTGTTTTTCTCCCCAAAAAGAAGGTAGAGTCTATTTTGGGGGTTTGTTATACTCTATGTTGATTTTAAATCTAACTACGTGGTTCTTGGTCCTAATTCTCCTTTTTATTTCATTCCCAATTGGATCACAGTTTTTCATGGTGATGTGTATTGTGTACGTCCTGTTTGGTGTTCTCTGGCTGGCGTGGTCTGCTTGCTACTGGAGAGATCTCCTGAGAATTCAGTTCTGGATTGGTGCTGTCATCTTTCTGGGAATGTTTGAGAAAGCTGTGTTTTATGCAGAATTTCAGAATATCCGATACAAAGGAGAATCTGGTATGTTAAAAAAAGTGCCATCTTAAAAATTATATTTGTTTATTTTGTGTAAGTTTAAGAGTCCATGTGTCATGGCATGGTCCATGTGCCTGTTGAGGTCAGAGGACAATTTATAGAAGTCAGTTCTCTCTTCTTACCACGTGTGTCCAGGGGATTGAGCTTGGGTCCTCAGATTTGGCATCAAGCACCTTTACCTATGGAGCCATCTCAAAGCCAGCAACCATACCAAATTTGCAATTTTTTAAAAAGATTTATCTTTTTAAAATTATCTATATTTGTGGATGGATGGAAGGTATTATTTGCACATAAGTACAAGTGCCTCTGGAGACCAGAGGGAAGTGACAGGCAGTTATGGGTCACCCAGTGTGAGTGTTGGGAACCACTTAAGTCTCATGCAAGAGCAGTACAAATTCTTAAAACTGCTGAGCTATATCTCCAGCCCCATATTTATCATTTTTTGATTGTAGATGAGGTGAATGTCTGCAGTGGTTGCATGGATCTGGCTTTTCAAAAGTTACTTATTAAAATGAGCAAAGCAGAAGCACTATCATTGTGACTTTTCCTCCTAATTTTATATTTGGGGTTACAATATTAGGAGAACAGTTTTGTTGAAACACACAGAAAAGTGTTCATTTAGGAAATGATCATATTTCTTAAATCACAGTTGTGGTTGATAGCCAAGTAACCATTAAGGAAGAGAGTAAACAATGCCAGTTTAATTGTAAGATGCCACAGATTGCAAGACACGTGTTTGGGGGACATCTTAGACTTGATAAAAAATAGTAATACCAAGAAGATGGGAAGATGCTTATAGCTTAGTAAGGTTGACTGCTTATTGCAAATTACTTGGCATTGTAGATTATTGAGATAGTTTTAGTTTTCTCTCAGACTATTCATTTATTAATCATTATTTTTGCAAGAATGCTAATTAGATCTTTCCTGAGTCTTTGGAAAGACTTGAAAATAGAAGATGTGAAGTTGAAAATGCTGCACATACAGTAGGGTCTATGCATGTGCTCTCCATGTATTTCTGTATTTCAGTTTGAAAAAAAATGGTAGGGCAATTCCCTTGATACTGCAAACATTCTGTACAGGAGATATTCTGTCTTTAGTAAATGTGGTACTTGTGCTCGTTCTGAAAACTTAAGATGTCACAGTGTGGAGTGATTGGTTGAAGCTGGAGCACAGCATCATTTCTTCCTTTCTTTCGCACAGTCCAGGATGCCTTGGTCCTTGCAGAGCTGCTCTCTGCAGTGAAACGCTCACTGGCTCGAACCCTGGTCATCATAGTCAGTCTGGGATATGGAATAGTCAAGTGAGTATCTACTTCTGAATGAAAATGCCAATTAGATGGAAACATTAGCCAACTAGACAGTGCTGGTTCTGGAAAAGTTGATAAAAGAAATGGTAGTGAGATAAGAAAAATGCCTGAGATTTCATAGCAGTTTTAAGTGTTAGAAATGCTACTTTACATTCTTAAAAACTCACAGTGTACCTGCAGAAAAATCTTCAGTGAAGCAAATAATACAATCTTTCTTTCACAATCAACTTAGTAACTCTTTGAAACTGTTTTTGCAAGTCATATTTTAAAAACAGATTTATTTTATGTTTATGGGTGTTTTGTCTGTGTGTGTGTGTGTGTGTGTGTGTGTGTGTGAATACCTGCTACCTGTGGAGACCTAAAGAGGGCATTGGATCCCCTGCACTGGAGTTCCAAATGGTTGTAAGCTGCCATGAAAATGCTGGGAATCAAACTCAGGTCCTCTGCAAGATAACAGGTGCTCTAAACTGCTGAGTTATCTCTCCATCCCATAAACTAGATTTTTTAAATCAAAGTAATATTTTTATTGTAATAGTTTTTTAAAAAACCTTAGTTGTTTTAGTAAAAAAAAAAAAATTATTGAAGCATGCAATACTGTAGCCATTGCCTAGTCCACTGCTCCTTATGGTGTACTCAGCAAATTCTTCCTAAGCATCTAATACATTAATGAAAGGTGCCATAGTTCATAGGAAAGGACACCAAGAATGCTAGGCAGGCATTCGAACTTGGAGCTGTAAATAGTGTGGCCCAGGAAGGCTTCACTTACTGGAATCCACACGAAGATTTGAGGAAACCAAAGGGACTGTCAGTTCACCTAGAGAAGGAGATTCAGGAGTGTGATGGGATCCTGTGCATGCTTTGAGGGTAGAACCAGTGGAGTTCCATTTTGGTCACATGTAAGATATGAAAAAGAAGAGAAACTGAGGGTGGTGCCAACTGCTGGTCTGTTCATGTGGCAGGAAGGAATTGCCGTTTACCAAGCCCAGGAAGATCAAGAAATCTCTTGGCACAATGGCAAGATTAGGAGGTAGGCCTAGATTAAATTAGATAAGCACTGGATGAGGCCAGGGCCTAGATAGAAGTTATCAAGATGGAGATAAAACAAGTCTGGAGAGAGAAGGGTTAAAGACTTGAGTGTTCAGATACTTCCTGTTATCTATCTAGTAGTCAGTGATGAGAAGTAGAGTTAGCGGAGGTAAACTCAAGACTGTTCCAAGGAGGAGTTCCTAATTGAATCTGATGATTGGATAGGCCAGTTAAGAGGACTGAGAATTAGCTATTGATTAATGGAGAGCGTTGATGACTAGAACAAGAACAGTTTGGGAGAAGGGGTAGGGACAGAGGCTGTCTCCTGTGTTAGAGGGAATTCAAAAGAGACTAGACAGGAGTAGTCCAAAGACAAGTAAAATAAGGAGTATGATGGTTAAGTTTTTTATTTAAATATTGTGATGATGTATTCAAAATTTTAAGGTAATCCCTACCATTAGAGATTTGTTTGTGTTAGACATATGTACTGTAATGAACTATCTACTAATTTTTGTTAAAATACAGATTCTGGTGGAGTAGGATTTTAAATATTAAAGATGCAAGGCTTTTCTGCCTTCAACTAGAGGTTGCTCAAAGATTTATACTTAGTTGGGTTTTAAGCTTGAGTTTATTCAGTAGGCTACAACATGACATTTGAGTGTATGAAGGAACACTTTGTGATTTGCTAATGATATTATGGTTATGTTTTGTTGTTGTAGATTTTGGGTTGAAGCACAGTGTTATAAGGCTCAGGCTGGCCTTGAAGTTGTGCTGAGATTAGGCCTACACTTCCAAGCCTGGTTCAATGCATGCATTCATGAATTTGCGCATGCATGCATTGCGTACATTTGAGAGTGTATGTGGAGGACGATTTGTGGGACTTGGTTCTCTGCTTTAACAGTGTGGGTTCCAAGGATTAAATTCAGGTCATCAGGCTTGGCAGCAAGTTAATTTACCTGCTGTGCTGTCTCATTAGCTGCATGGATTTTTGGTTGTTTTGGTTTAAAGATCTCATCTTTTAAAAACCACACACACAAATAGTTACACCGTTTATAAGTTTTTTCTAGATAATGTGAAAGGATGAAAATGAGTGGTGTGTGCATGGGGTGGGGTTAGCACAGGCCAGTTGTTGTTAAGGCCAAGAATGCACCTTTTTATTGGGGGTGTTTATACTGTTGAATGCTATCAATTTCTCTCTCTCTCTCTGTATATATTATAAAAACATATTTAATTAAATGTATAATTATATATTGTGTATATATTATATATATTTAATACAGTAACCAGGGACTAGATTTTTTTTTTTACTTTTTTTAATTTAAAAGTTTTTTTTTTTTTTTTTTTTTTACATACCAACCACAGTTCTCTTTCCCTCTCCTCCTCCCGCTCATCTCCCAGCTTCTCCCCATCCCATCCTACCTTCCACTCCTCAAAGAGGATAAGGCCTCCCATAGAGAGTCAACAAAGTCTGGGATATTGAGCTAGGAGCCCCCTCTTCCCCTCCCCCACAAGGCTGAGCAAAATATCCTTCTATAAAGGATGGGTTCTAAAGAGCCAGGTCATACACTAGGGATACATCTTGGTCCCACTGCCAGACTTCCCACCAACTAACTGCTCAAGCCACACAACTGTCATTCATTTTCAGAGGGCCTAGTTCCGTCCCATGCACATTTCTCAGGTCAGTCCAGAGTCAGTGAGCTCCCAGTTGCTCAGGTCCAGGGACCAGATTTTAAGTTCTAATATTTCTTATCATCATTTATGACCACATTATCTTAGGGTTTCTATTGTTGTGAAGAGATACCATGACCATGATCACTCCTATAAAGAAAACATTTAATTGGAGTAGCTTACAGTTTCAGAGGTTCTGTCCATTATCACCATGATGAGTAGCATGGCAGTGTGCAGGCAGACATGGTGCTGGAGTTGTAGCTGAGAGTCCTACATCTTATAGGCAATAGGAAGTTGAATGAGACACTGGGCAGTATCCTGAGCATAGAAAACTTCAAAGCCCTCTTCCACAATGACATACTTCCTCCAGCAAGGTCATACCTACTCTAACAAAGCCACACCTCCAAGTGCCACTCTCTATGAGCTTATGGGGGCCAATTACATTCATAATATCACGCAGACACTCAGAGGTGGTTTATTCCTCTCGGGAGCATGGTATCCCTGGGTTCATGCTCTGTACTAGTCGCCACTGACACTGACTTTGTTATGTGACTTGCTGCATCTGCTTTCTTTTTAGGCCTCGCCTTGGAGTCACTCTTCACAAGGTTGTGGTGGCAGGAGCACTCTATCTTTTGTTCTCTGGCATGGAAGGAGTCCTCAGAGTTACAGGGGTCAGTATTGCCTACACTGAATTACTTATTGTATTTTTTTTTTTTAGTCTGAATGTTTATGGTCAATTATTGTTATATTTCTGTTGAGTCAGTTAGTGAGCTCTCCTGTCTTCATGAGCTTGATTTTTACTGTACAGGTAGAAGTTCTAGGGAACAGGGTTGTTTCAGACTTGAGAATCATTTGGTTTTAGGGTGTTTACATACACCCTGCTGGTTGAGCATTCCTTAATCTAAAAGTCCAACAATCTTTCAAAGATCTCAAAACTCTGGGTGTTGTGGGCTTGGAGTTTTGAATTAGGGATGTTCAACCTGTATAACTCTGTTTTTCTAATGTCATCTATTAGAGCCTCATAAATTTAATGTATGATCTGTAATGAATATCTTTTCCACCTGTTCTAAATTAGTAATTATTTGATTCTTTTCCCCATTTACTGGTTCATTAATCAAAAGTCACAGTGTTCTCTATTTACCTATAACTTTAATTTAAAAGCTTAAATGTAATTAAGTTTCACATAGTTAGTTCATTGCTAAGGAAGGAAGAAGTAGGCCTTTCTGGGCCATTATAGTTATTCATTTAATAAAATATCATATTCTGTCATAACCCATTAATTCAAAGTGTTAAATTCTGTACACTTGGCTTTGCCCTTGACATTTCCCCTTCAATACAATACTTCATAATTGTAAATTTGTTTTTCAAACCTCAGACCTCTGTATACAATCTCTGTAGATATTTAGCATTTAGCGACTTTAACTCTCTGTCAATTTCACTGTCTCTTCTGCCATTACTGTAGTATTTTTCTTACTCCTTGGCTCTGATAGTAAGCCTGGCCCTCTCTGCAGTTGATGCCTGTATTATTTTATGGATATCCTTTAATAATTCTCTGGTGATTGGGTTGTTAGAATTATGTATGAAGCAGCTTAGATGCAAACTTATAGAAAGTAGGAATGATATTTTGGGGAAATTGAATTGAGATGAGTTGACAGTTGGTGTGAATCACTTATAGCTGTCTGAATAAGAAAGGCAGAGTATCAACTGGCCCAGTGCTAGCCCTGTGGCTTTCTTTAATTCATATGCAAACCCATTCCAGCTGTCAATGTGAATGCAAAACTGTGTGCTGGCTTCTTCTCTAGCCTCTCTATTCATCAGTTTTCATCACCTCTTTTTCTTTGTCTGCAGGCCCAGACTGATCTTGCTTCCTTGGCCTTTATACCCTTGGCTTTCCTAGACACTGCCCTGTGCTGGTGGATATCCTTCTCATTGGCTTGTATGATGGCCGGTCACTTTCTCCCCTTGGAGATGGGTTTCCATTAATCTTTCTGTTGATTTTTTTCCTTAATCTGGGAAGTGGTTTATTTTATGTTAATAGCCTGAGGGCTCAGGTAAGCAGTTTTGCTTGGTTTTGTTTTGTCCTTAAAAATCACAGAGTTTGGTTGATAAGCACCAGATCAAAGCTCTGCGCTCACCTCCGGTGTCGTCCCCCCCACCCCCTGCACCCCACTCCTTTCTCTCTTTGGTGTTGTGCCAGGGTTTCTCTGTCTATGTAGCTCTGGCTTCCCGGAACTTGCTCTGTAGATCAGGCTGGCCCTGTGAGAGAGATCTGCCTGCCTCTGCCTCCCAAGTGCTGGGATTAAAGGTTTGAGCCACTACCACCTGGCTTTGTTTGTTTTGTTTTGCTTGCTTGCTTTTGTTAAACCAGACATCTCCCCTTGGCTTTAGGTTTAGTGTTTGTCCATCTCTCTGTATTAGAGTCCTTGGCTGTTCTGCTCCTGTTCTATTTTTTAGTCTTTACCAATTATGAAATTCTTTGACGCCTGTGAAAATAATTGATTCTCAAAATGTGTTTTGGAACCACCTAAGAGGTTTGATCTCCCTAGATCTCTTAAGTAGGATGAATAGGTTCAGGAAAGGATGAGCTCATCCTTTCACTGAAGTCACCTCACCCTTCAGAGCAAATACTGATTCAGTCACCAAAGTAACAACAGATAAACAACTTTGAATTCCTGTTCCTTAAATGTTTGTTTAATAGGGACTTGACCTCCTGGGTTCAAGTTTTGGAATTTATCTTGTATGGGTATTTTAAATTTGGTTTGTCTTTATATATAAGAGTGTATGAGCAATTGTATAGTACTTTTGTCCTGATAGGTTGTGATGGTTGTAAAAAGCATAATAGGAATAAAATTATAATTTTTAGAATTTGAATATATTGCTATATAACAAAAAAGATTGTTGTTCAGGTGTCTGGGTCCAGATCACTATCTGCCAAGTACTGTGAGGGGTAAGGTGGGCTAGGAATTATGTGTGTATGTATATATTGTGCATACGAGTGCTTTGCCTGCAGAGGCCAGAAAGGGGGGTGCTGGGTCCCCTCTAGTTGGAGTTCCAGGCCGTTGTGAGCTGTCTGATGTGGGTGCTGAGAACCTAACCATGGTTGTCTGCAAGAGCAGTATGTACTCTTAACCGCTGAGCCATCTGTCCAGGTCCTTTATAGTTTATTTTTTAAATTCTATTTGTTGGAGCTCATGGCACAGTGTATGAAGATCAGAGGACACCTTCCTAAGTTCTCTCCTTTCACCTTTATGTGGGTTCTGGAGCTGGAGCTCAGGCTGCCCCACTCGCTTGCTGGATGATGAGCTGCGTCATGGGTCCAGCTCTGTCATTTTGATGATACTGGCCATGAGACTTGTTATGAAGTCTCACTTCTTTGGTACTACCTGCCTGGTAGTCTCAGACAATTGTTGAGTCCTTTTAGTTACTTTAGTGTGGACAGCTGATGGCACTACCTGGGGACTGAGTATAGAACTCTGGAAAGCTGCAGGCACAAGTGTGATTGTGATCCTACAGTGAGTTAGCTGGACCAGATAGAGTCATCCACCTTAAAGAGAGATGATGTCAGCCCATCCCTTGCAATGTTACTCATTTTGTCAGTTCCATTTGCTTGTGGTTTGGTTTGGTTTTCACCTCTTAAAACTTTTCTAGCAAGCCTATGCCTTTCTCTGTTTCCCTGTATTTTTTCTCATCTTTCTTCATTCTCGTCATTCTGTAGTCTTTTCTGTGTTTTATTGAAATTTAATTTTGTCATTAATGGTGAGGTTAGAATGTGAGAATAAGTAAAAATGAGAGCTATAAGAACTCTGAACCCTGTAACTTACAAGTATGACTGTAGATCTTCAAATCTGAGAATTAATTTACTTACTTTTTTGAATGTTTAATTCCTTGACTTTCAAACACATATTCATTAGCCTGACTCAAACCATGAAGCTATTGAAACTTCGGAGGAACATTGTAAAGCTCTCTTTGTACCGGCATTTCACCAATACTCTTATCTTAGCAGTGGCAGGTAAGTTTGTAATTTTTTTAAATACTGCATCAGGATCCTGTGATTTCCTTTAGAACAAGAAGCCTTTTTATTTTAATATGTTTTTATTTGAAGTGCTTTGCTTGCATGTATTTGTGCCCCCACCTGTGCTTGACGCAGAGCCAGCTATGAGGTTGCTGACAACTGAACCTGGGTCCTCTGGAAAAGTAGCCAGTGCTCTTAACTGCTGATCATATCTCCAGTCCCCAAAAGAGAAATCTTAGCCTGAAAGGGCCATTGTAATTAAGGAAAGTTTTGTTTTTCAGTTAAGGAAAGCGGTTATAGTTGTAATGAAATTCTCTAAAGGATTTATGATCTTTTAAAAAAGATTAGTGGGAAGGGAGCTGGCTCAGCCAACTGCTTGCTATGTAAGTGTAAGGACAATAGTTCAGATCCCTGGTCTTCACGGGGGAAAAGCCAGTGTGGGTTTAGGGAGGTGGCTCAGTAGACAAAAGATGAAGACCTTAGTCCCAATCCCCAGCACCTGTGGTGGGAATAGGAGATCCTGGAGCTCGCTAGTCAGGTAGTCTTCCAGATTGGTGAACTCCGGGTCTAGCCAGTCAGTGTGCTCCAGTTTCAATGAGAGATGCTTCCTCAAGAAATAAGTTGGAAAAAATTTATTCAGATAATGCTAAAAAAATTAGCATATATTCCATTAACTTCTGTTCTAATTCTGAGGATTACTGAAGTAGCCAGATGGTAAATACAAAATGATTGCAAGACTAACTGTACTTTACAGAAAATGTTGGCAGTAGTATGTATTAGGGTCCTTGCTTGTGGTAGATGTTTAATAAATTTATATTGAAAATAACTAAGCAATAGTAATGTTTTGAGGTGAGGAATGTGGAATTGTACTTATTTAAGGTTATTGAATGTGACTGGGGATATAAGCAGCCAATTCATGATCTGACGGGTTTTCATTTTTGCTAGCATCTATTGTGTTCATCATCTGGACAACCATGAAGTTCAGAATAGTGACTTGCCAGTCGGTAAGTTATAAGCCCTGTGACTAGGAGTGCGATAATGTTGATTATAGTTCAAGATTCTTAGAAGGTATAACAATTTAAAGTTAGGTCTCTACATCTAAGTATTCTGTGCTTCCATGTTGTGTGGTATGCTTGTATTTGTTTATTTATTGGTTCTAGGAATTGAACCCAGGCCTTTGTGCATATTAGTCCCGAGCTTTGCTACTAAGCCATAGCTATTGGTATGTTTTATATGATCATACTTGTCGTAGAAAAAGAATTTTGTGGATGGTAACCTGTAGCATTAGATTTCTTGGTCCCAGGCGGCCAGAGGTCCAGACCCCTTAGCTGCCCGCAGCTGATCAGGCCCCCAGAAATGATTCAGACACTTATTGACTTCATGCTGTTTGGTCTATGGCTCAGGCACATTGCTAGCTTGCTCTTACATCTTAAATCAACCCATTCTCATTAATCTGTCTGCCATGTGGCCTGTGGCTCACCTGTGATCCTTACATGCTTCTTCTTGGGTGGCTGGTTCGGTCTATCTGACTCCGCCCTACTTCTCCTACTTATGCTGTGATTTCCCTTCCTACTTTTTCTATGTTGCCTGTCATGGGCCAAAACAGTTCCTTTATTTAAAGATTGATATTCACAGCATATAGAAAGACATTCCCACAACAGCAACCACAGTGGCTCAGTAGACAAAGCATGAAGACCTTAGTCCCAGTCCCCAGCACCTGTGGTCTGATAGTCATCCAGATTGGTGAACTCTGGGTCTGTCATTTTGCAAGTTTGTCTTAATCCAGTACCTCAGGAAGTGTGAACTCTGAACACCATGTGTAATAATTCCTATCTGAGTAGAAACTATGTCCTTTAGATCTGGACAGGGACTGTGGCCAATATAATTTCTCTGGAGATAAACGGAACTTTCTTTTTGTCACTAAGTGACAGATGACAACTATAGAGTTAGTAGTAGAGCCAAGCATGATAGAATTTTAATTCAGCAGGAGGATTAGAAATCTAAACCGAGAGCCCTGTGTGGTGGCACATGCCTTTAGTTCCAGCACTCAAGGCAGAAGCAGGAGGATCTCTGAATTCATGGCCAGCCTAGACTATAAAGTGAGTTCTTGGAAATCCTCCACTCCCCAGCCCCAAAAAGGAAAGAAATTTAAGTCTGTGCCTGATGTTGTGGTACATACCTTAAATACCAGCACTTGGGAGGCAGAAATAGACCAGCCAGGTTAAAAAAGCAAAACAAAACAATAGCAATAAATAAAATTTGAAAATGAGCAGCCAAATATGACTTTCCTTGAGGATTCTATGTGCTGTGACACTTTGACAGGTATTCTGTGAAGCCCACTGGTGCCATGCTCTAGCAAAAGTAAGCATGTCAAAGGAATAAACAACTTTCTTTTCTTTCCAAGCTTATAGCTCAGTACTTACCAGGTGCCTAGTACAGTAGCTTCTAATAAATACAGCTTGAGTGTACAAATAAGGGATTTTTGTTCTATGCCAAGGGATTGTGAACAGTGAGAATATACGTAAAGTGTTGTACATTTCCCCTTATCACAGGACTGGCGGGAGCTGTGGGTGGATGATGCCATTTGGCGGTTGCTGTTCTCCATGATCCTCTTTGTCATCATGATTCTCTGGCGACCATCAGCAAATAACCAAAGGTACTAGGACTCTTTATTATGCTACCAGAATGACCATGCTGTCAAACAGAGGTGAGATACTAGGGGACAGTGTCAGATCCGGGTTTCGTAGTGGATACTGGATAGGAGTACTTCTTCAGCTCTTCCGTTTACTTGCGTTGTGATTCTGGCATGGCATTTATTTTACTTCTGTGGGAGCTTCGTTTTCTTTTTTTGTAATGAAAGAGAATAAAATTGAATTACTTAGATCTGTTTTAACAGATTTTCTGTACCCTGATAATAGTTCTCCACCAATGCAGTAAGCCAGATCAAGCTGAATTGAAATAGTAAGAGAACAGGTTTATTTGAGCAAAGCACTCCCAGTGAGTTCTCCAGCCCTGAGATGACAGTAGAAGTCACGTCTGAACTAAAGTAGGAAGCGTGTGTCAGTCTGTAGGTGAGGGCTGACAAGCTGCCTTTGTGCCCGGGTATGATCAAAAACTGAACACTTCTGTTGGGTACCCGGCAGCTAGCAACCTCGGGAGGAACTGGGTTTTTTGGCGCCTTTTCTTTCTGGGAGATTCTCCAAGAGGTTGGGGTTTGCAGAGAGAGGAATGGGGCTTTTTAATCAAGCACACTGTATAGTCTATAGGCAGCTCAGCAGGCTGGAGAGTGTCCTTTTGAGGTGCCTCAGTTGGTCTAAGCCTCTTTCAGCAGCTTGACTGGTTTCTGCTTTATCAAGCAGTTAGTCTGATATCAGAGTTTTTGCAACTTGGCTAGTCTGAGAGTCTTGTTTTGTAGCTTGGTTTTTCTGAATTTTTTTTTTTTTCGACTTAATTTTCATCTTTTGAGAGGGACTTGGCTTTTATTGCTTACTCTGGTAGGGAGGAGCTTAGTGAATCTGGTTGGTTTCAAGAACTTCTGGAAGCTATTTTGAGTTATTTGCCTTCCTGTTTAAGGAGCTTCCCCTGCAGAATCCTTGAAACTTAACACCCCTATCAGCCCCCCTTACTTAACAGTTTTCTAAATCTTACATATTTTATTCATTTATTAGTTGATGTCTGCCTTATCCTCTCATACCCCAAATGAATCTCCAGATGTGATCCTGTGGGAGCAGAGTTCTCTGCTTCTAACCAGAGTTAGTCTAGACCCAGAGTCTGGGTGGAGAACCCTGATGTGACTGTACCCAGTCTCCTGCTAATTGCACACTGAGAGCTCCTGCTACCTCTCACAGGACTGGTAATTCACTAGACAGACACACAGAATCTTAGGATCATGGCCTCTCATAAAAGCTATCATTAAGTCAAAAGGAGAGGCAGTGTGCTAAGTCTGGAGGGACCAGACGAAAGCTTCTGGCTGGCAGCAGTGTCACAGGCAATGCTACTTTCTCTTGGCTAAATAAGACTGCAGAGTATTGCCAGCCTGGCAATCCTACCTGAACCTTAGGCACCCAGAATTTTTGTTGGGCCTTAACTATATACAGCTGTGTGGCTGACCTGCATTTATAACCCTTTCTGGTGGGCAGGGTAATACCTTTAGTCTCCATTTCCTGGATATGTCAGAACTAACATGGATATTAGTTCTAATGAGGTATGGGCTGAAGCTACTTTTACAGACCACACTGTTGGATCCCAAGGGAAACAAATATATTCCCATCAAGCAAAGACTTTCTGGCTGGGTGGTGGTGGTGGCATACATCTTTAATCCCAGCACTCAGGAGGCAGAGTTAAACAGATCTCTAAGTTCCAGGCCAGCTTTGTCTACAGTGCAAGTGCCAGGACTATAAGGGCTACATTGAGAAACCTGTCTTGAAAAAAATGTAGAGGCCGGGGGTGGGGAGGAGGGGAGAGGGGAGGACCTTCTGTAGGCATAGAGATCCCCTCCCAATTTTTAAGGGCAGAAATCAGATCTTGCTTTGAGTAAGACTGATTCTTTATACAGATGCTACAACATTTATGTGACAGACACAGAAGCACCATGAATATTACTAGCATGTAAGGGAGCCAATTTGTGGTAGGGATATCTAAGTAAAAAACTAATATGTCTTCTCATACTATTATAGGCCCACCATGAAGGATCATCTGGTATATACACCTGTCACCACTGTGCCTAATGACAGAAGTTCAATCCCCTGGACCCATCTGGTAGAAGGGAAGAACTCACTGCATATTGTCCTCTGACCTCCATGCATACACTCTATAGACACGCACACAAATAAATGGATAAAAACAATACATAACATTCTCATTTTTTTGCTTCTGTAATTATTAATTTAATCCTTTGATCTACCAGACTTGATACTTAAAAGATATTTTATGTAGACTATGTAGCATAAAAATGAGGTGACTACTAATAAACCCATTTCTTCCTAAGGTGGCTCTTTGCCATAACTGTTACAGCTTGAGAATTCTTTGAACTCATCCTCCCAACACATTGGTCATCAAAGTCTGTCTTTTTTTTAAGTCTTATGGTTTCTTGTATTAGACTATGGTTATGCTAGATTTAAGGTAGTTTCTGGCTTTTTGGGTGGTGGTACTAGGGATTGAACCTAGGGCTTTATATAGTCTTTCCTGGCAATAATCTCTGCCTTCTTATTCTTATGTTGTTATGTGGGATTTACCTTAGTTACTGCATTAAGAGGGGTTGTGAGAGAGGATTCTTACTCCAGATGCTTTTCGAACATTAGCTGTGATCTTTACCAGTTAGCCCTTAATGAGTGGTAGACATTCCCTGTTCCTATCTTACTAATAGCTTTTTTCCCCTCATGTGAGATTTTAAATCAAAATAAAATCAAAGTGTTAGCAATAAAATGGGAAGTACAGAATGAGGTCAAAGCTAAAACCTTCTGCAATCACCAAGCCCGATTGCCAAATCCTTTGGGAATACTGAGGAAAAGGCATCTGAGGTGTGCTCAGTTTAGTAGGTTTTTTTTTCATGTGGAGACTTGAGATTTTAAATTACCTGGAGCACCTAACATTAGGCCTCCTTTTTTTATTAAGCCTGAAAGCTGAAGTTTTAAATTCAAGTTATTTTCCTGATACGTGTCTTTGAAATACGTCAGGTATTGTTTTAAACACTTCATAGTGACTTGAATTGGAGGTTTTTAGGGTCTCATTGCATCTGTCATCCAGCCTAGACTGGCTCCCTACCTCAGCCTCCCGTTCTCGGATTATGGGTTGTACTATTTCACCTAGGCTTCTGTCATCTCCATTTCCAGATGAGGGATTAACTTGTCTAAAGTCATGGGTGGTCTGTGGGTCAGACCTTCCTGCTGCTCAGTCATAGGTCTATAGGACTTTCTGAAGGGAAGAAATACTGCGGTTTCACTTGCACATCCAGGGTGTGGGTGTTCCCTGCAGCATTCCCTCTGGGCTCTTCCTCCAGGTTTGCCTTCTCACCGCTGTCAGAGGAAGACGAAGATGATGAGCAGAAGGAGCCAATGCTGAAGGAAAGCTTTGGTGAGTCTGGGGACCCACCTTATTTGTGCTTTCAGTAGTTAATTTTCAAAAAAATCAGCCCTCCAGTTATGTGAGTTCTTCTGTTTGGTAAAGTTAGGGTCAAGGAAGCCACAATAAACCTAGGATCACTTCTGCATCAGTGTCCCCATCTCTTGTAGAAGTGAGGCACTATTACAGATGTTAGGATATTTAGTCAAGACCATGCTCTCTTAAGCATCATTTTGCTTTGTTGGCTGATGTGTTGAGAGTAACCAGTCTATGGGCTTTTTGTTTCCTTCCCTTTTACAGAAGGAATGAAAATGAGAAGTACTAAGCAGGAACCAAATGGAAATAGTAAAGTTAACAAAACAGTAAGTGTGACTTTCCCCCTTTCTTTGTGATCTTTGCCTGGATGGTGGCCCATGGTAGAGCCCAAGATTGTTGTGAGTAGGTCTTAGTGTGTGTGTGTGTGTGTGTGTGTGTGTGTAGGGTATGTGTTATGCCTGTGTGCATGTCAGACAACAGCTTATGAGAACTGGTTCTCTCTTACCACTGTGTGAGTTCCAGGGATTGAATCCAGGTCTTCAGGCTTGGCAGCAACAACCTTGCCCACTTGAACTGTCTTGCTGGCCTCCGCGAATTAACCATTATAAAGCCCTGACTACCCAAAGCAGTTATTGTCATCACTATCAAGATTCCAGAACTTTATTTACAATTTCTTTACAAAAGTGACTGTAATATTTATTAGAAACCTCAAAAATACGAACAAAACACCTAAGTAGTTAAAGTGTTCTTGAGAAAAAGAATAAAGCTGAAGGCATCACACTAATGTGACTTTAAAATGTAGCACAGTGGGAAGTGGGACTAAGAAGCTGACTCTGCTCCATGGCAAAACTCTTTCTGCATAAGCATGAGTTGGGTCTGAGTTAAGACACCCAGGCCCAATAGAAAAGCTAGAGAAGCATGTGTAACTCAGATCTGGGAGGAGGAGATAGGAGCAGCTATCGTGTTTGCTGACCAGCTACTCCAGGTGCAGTGAGAGACCTTGTCTCAAAACACGTGTGGGTGGTAAGGTGGCTCAGCAGTTGAAGGCTTGTGCTGCTAAGCCTGATGACCTGAGTTTTAGTGGAAAGAGAGAACTAACTCCCCCAAGTTGTCCCACAAAGCTATAAATGAATAAATTTAAAAAAAAATTAAAGTGAGGAATGATTGAGAAGGACAAATGTTAGTTTTTCTGACCTGGGTGCACACACATAAACCTGCATGTTTATGAACACATATATACTTAAACAGAGTATTCCACAGGGAAGTAGAACTATAGTTCACAGTAGAGTTTGTTCAGCATCCATGAATCACAGATATAAATCACAGGACAACTAAAACAAACCCACAGAGCCATCGTAATCAAAACAATATGGTACTGGCATAAAAATAGAGCAGGGTAGGATGAATGGAATGTAGTAGAGAGCCTTTGGGACTGGAGAGATGGCTCATTAGTTAAGAGCATTTGATGGTTCTTCCAGTGGTCCTGAGTACAATTCCCAGCAACCACATGGTGGTTCACAACCATCTGTAATGAGATGTGGTGCCCTCTTCTGGTCTGCAGACAGACTACTGTATACATAATAAATCTTTTAAAAAAAAATCTGGTCATTTGAATTTTGACAGAGGTACTAAGGACACATAGAAAAGAGGCTTTTTTTTCCCTTCAATAAATGGTGTTGGAGACTATTTAACTAGAAGTATGTTCAAAATGAATCAGAGGCTCTGGAGATATAGTTCAGTGGTAGAGTTCCAACCTTGCCTGAATGAGGTCCTAGTGAGCTGAGTTTTATGTGTGAGGGTGAGGATGCATGCGTGCGTGCGTGTGTGTGAGAGAGAAAGAGAGAGAGAAGGAGGGAGAGAGAGAGAAGGAGGGAGTCAGGAGGTCTTAAATGTAAAACCTAAAACTGTAAAACTTAGAGAAGAAGACGGGAGAGACATTGCATCATACTGGTCTGCATAATGAGTTTTTATGTT
Organism: Phyllotis vaccarum; assembly: GCA_033318265.1. Taxonomy (NCBI): domain Eukaryota; kingdom Metazoa; phylum Chordata; class Mammalia; order Rodentia; family Cricetidae; genus Phyllotis; species Phyllotis vaccarum. The sequence goes on along the minus strand of JARWLC010000001.1, from coordinate 148,394,196 downwards.
TTATTTTATTTTATTATTTGGATCAAGCATTTCAGGCCACAAAATCAAAACTAGAACAGTCATCACATAGAATTGCATCAAACTGAAAAGCTGCTATACATTTGACAAAGCAAGCATTTGACAGAATAAACAGCCATGGAATAAGAGAAAATGTGGCTAATATCTAGGTAGAAGGAGATCAGAACAAATCAGTAACAGGAAAACATGGCTGATTAAAAGGGAGCATAGGACTTGAATAGAAGTTTTCACAGGAAGATGTTACAAATGTATGTTTAAAAATGCTCACCACAGATAATCAAGCGATGCAAAATAAAACTACAGTGAGCTGTTACCTTACATCTGCTAGAATGGCATTGTCTGAAAGGCAAAAGATAAAAGCCTTGGTGAGAAGGGAGAGTACATGGAACCTTGTATGTGCCCTGCTGAACATGGGTTAGTGTGGAGAGTCCCTGAAAATTAAAGTGAAGCTACTAACTCTGTGACGTTGTGATACTTCTGTTGGTCACAGTCATAAGTCTCTGTGTTGAACATAAGCCTGCATTTCCAGGCTTGTGGCAGCCTCAGTAGCAGAGATACTTCAGTGGAATTTCACTTTGTGACCACATTTAATCCCAGCACACAGGAGGCAAGGGAATGCAAATCTCTGAATTCAAGGCCAGCCTGGTCTACAAAGTGAATTTTCAGGACAGCCAGGGATACACAAACAAACTTTGTCTTGAAGAAAAGAAAAAGGTTTCACTCAATGGATGACTTAATGAAGTGGGTATCCATAGTCAGATAGCATTTATTTTAAAATAGAAGGAAATCCTGATACTTTCAGTGACACTGATGAACTGTTTCAGCCAGGCACAAAAAAACAAGTTCTCTTATTAAAAACGTGATCTCTTATTTGTGAAACCTGATCATGTTGAACTCACAGGGAAAGAAGCTTGAGTAGTGATCAGGGGTTGGGATACTCGGGAGGTATTAGTCAAAGGTATTTGAAAAAATTTTTAAATAAATTTTTGTCAGCTATTTTATTATGTGCATGTACTATATATAACAAACAGCTGCTAAAAGAATAAAGGTCTTATGAACTTAGATCTATTCTTAAGACATATTGGTGTGTTATAGTAACAATTGGTATTTATGTTCCCAGCAGGAAGATGATCTGAAGTGGGTAGAAGAGAATGTTCCTTCTTCCGTGACTGATGTGTAAGTGTTTGAATCATTACTATAAGAACCCTGTTTCAATGCTGATATTTATTACTTTACTATTATTTTCAGTGGACAAACTGAAGCAAAGTCTAATGAGAATATGTATCAAGGAATGGTTAAAAGGTTAGGAGTAACATAAAAACTCAAGTCATTAGGATTACTCATTCAAATGACATCTCTGTTTAGAAATGTCTCAATTCCTTCCCAAAGCTGTGATGTTAATGGCCGTTGGCCCTGCCATACCATAGAGTTTGTTTTATTCTTTCTATAGAACTTGAGCAACTTCGAGTGGTTTTTTATTTGCCTTTTCTTTCTCCTCTTGAAGGGCTATTAATAAGATAAAAATTCTAGCTAAGTTGTAAAAGAGCTTTATTAAATTGCATGCATTATTCTGTTGTCCTTCATGAATTGGTTATGACCTTATTAAATGTCATGTTTCTCTGCAGAGCACTTCCGGCCTTGCTGGATTCAGATGAAGTAAGTAATCAAATCATGATCGCTAGCTATCTCTGTGGGTCTGGTAACTAAACAGTCATTAATGAATATTCTATTGAAGAAGAGTCTTATCCTTCCTGTATGTCTGTGACATACTCCCTTTTCCAGAATTACACGGTCAGCCTTGTGAATGTTTTCATTTAAAAGTTGAGTAACAAGCTGGATACAGTGATGCGCTCCTTTAATCCCAGCGCAGGAGGCAGAGATGGGTGGATCTCTGAGTTTGAGGTCTACAAAGTGAGTTCTAGGACAGCCAGGGCTAAACAAAGAAACCCTGTCTCAAAACAAAACAGAACAGAAAAGTTGGGTAACAGATGCTGAACTCTGTACTATATAGTTTTTTTTGTCTTTAAGAAATTGAAATTTATCTTACCCTCATCTTGGCAAAACTAGGAATAATGTTGAGAAAAGAATTATATGTTATTTCAAGTAACCTACTACTAAATTCTGTGTTGCTATTCTATAAAATGGGATTATAATTTGTACCCCTAATATTTATGCTGACTTTAAGTCTATTTTTCTCTTTAAGATTTGTTTTATTTTATTTTATATATGAGTGTTTTGCCTGCATGTGTGCCTGTGCACCACTTGCATGCCTAGTGCCCTTGGAGACAAAAGAAAACATCTGATCCCTCTGAACTGAAGTTACAAGTGGTTGTTAGTCACCATGTGCACACTGGGAATTGAACCAGGGCCATCTCTTTCTCTCTAAAGTTTTTAACCTCTTACTATGATTCCATAGTCCATTGAGACGTTTTCACATGAAGTCTTATGTAAGAATTGAGGCCTGAACTTAAGGAATTGACTATATACATCTTTTTGTTTTGTTTTTTTTGTTTGTTGGTTTGTTTTTTGAGACAGGGTTTCTCTGTGTAGCCCTGGTTGTCCTGGAACTCACTCTGTAAACCAGGCTGGCCTCAACTCACAGAGATCCTCCTGTCTCTGCCTTCCTAGTCCTTAGTGTAAAGGTGTGTACCACCACTCCACTATATACATCTTTTGAGCGTTAGGATGTTCTAATCATTGTTACAGTGTGTTTAGAAACATTTTGCCTGATTCTTACTAATTGTGTTGGAACTGTATACCAAAACATTTTGTTTTTTTTTTTTAAAACTAGCCTGCTGTGTGACACTATAAAAAATGTCAAACCTTAAGCTGTTGGATGAATGTATTGGAACAATGAAAACCCTACATTTCTGATCTGAGTTACTCCACACAACACTTTGGTTTCTAGGCTATGTTCTTTAGATTCCTGAATCTCTTTCAGGATCTTCTTCTGTTGCAGGATTTTATATCACACTGTGAACCCAGAGATGTCATTATTTACTGGAAAAACTTATTTCTAGTTGTGTTGTGGCTGAGCTTTAGCACACACCTTTAATCCAAGAGCTTTCTGCTTTAATATTGTAAACAGAATTAAATCAAGTCAACCATAGGTCAGAAGTAAAATTAAGCAACCAGCTGGCAGGAAGTGAACATAAGAAAAAAAGAAACAGTAAGAGGGAGTCAGGAAGACAGATAGATACACAGGAAGTAGAAGAAAGGAAGGACATTCAGTTTGAGGAAAGTTGTTTGAGATAGCATTAGAAGACCCAAGGCTTCTGGAATGTTGGCTGAGGAGGATGGTCAGTTGGATGCTTTCTCTGCCTCTGAGCTTTCACCCCAGCATCTGGCTCCTGAGTATAGGTAAAATCCAACAACTGGGATTTTGTTAAAAACAGCAACCACCTTTTGCTTTCTGTTTGCCGTCAGTGGCCCCTTGGGCTTCAGCTCTCCAGCCCTACTGTGTTCCAGCTAAATAGGACAGGACTGTATGAAACCATCTGTGGCATACACGAAAATACAGGGTTACTACAGTGCTTTTGGGAATGATTTCACCCTTTAATATTTGCCTTTGTGGAAAAACTATAAAACTTTACAAGTAAACATAATGGCTACCGAAGTCCCCTTTATGTGATAAGAAAATACAAACTTTAGCATCCTTAAAATCTTTGATTTCATTTTCAAGGCAGGGTTTCTCTGTTTTCCTGGCTGTCTGAACTCCCTCTTTAGACCAGGCTGGCCTCAAACTCAAGATCTGCCTCTGCCTTCCGAGTACTGGAATTAAAGCCATGTGTTAGCACTTTCTGGCCACACCTATTTATTTATGCTTATTCTATGAATGTAAATGTTTGCCTGCATGTGTGTATATACTTCATGAGCATGTCTGGCCCAAGGCCAGGAGTACAAGGACGACAAACACCCACATCAGAGTTTAGTTAAAATAAGATCTGTGGTACAACAAACACTGTGTTTACACCTAACAATACTGCATTATACATTAAAAAAATAAATTTCCTTCTAAGTTGTAGTTGAGTTATTTAACCTTGGATGGAACCTATAATGTTGCAGTATTGTCATAGATACATTGCTGTAAACAATTAACATGGAAAAGTATTTGTGGAAAAAATATGTTTGAGCAATTTTTATTGAAATTATTTGTGGGCTAGAGATGGCACAGTGGTTAAGAGCTCTTCCAACGGTCTAAGTTCAATGTCCAGCAGCCATGTAGTGGCTCACAATCATTCATCATGAGATCTGATGCCCTCTTCTGGCCTGCAGGCATACATGCAGACAGAACATTGTATACATAAGAAACAAATCTTTAAAACAAACAAACAAAAACATTTAAAGCTTTAAAAAAAGAAAAAGAAATTATTTGTAATTTAGACCTTTTTAAGTTACATACTTAGAATAAATCTTTTTCTCCTTAGGAACGAATGATCACACACTTTGAAAGGTCGAAGATGGAGTGAGCAATGGAAAACTGCCATTGAAGATGGCTAGTATCAGGGAAGGGACCAGTTTATGGTCAGTCTTCTGCACTGCTCCGTGGGATTAAAGGAGGCAAAGGCATCTTGCTCTGTTCCTTGATCTTTATGCATAGGAGCTGGAGAGAGGTGTCAACCAAGAAGACCATCTTACTGAAAACACATTCATAGGATGAGAAAAATCTACAAGCTTCTTTACATCACTGACACCTTTCCCTCCCAAACCCCATCATGGCTGTAACCTACATGTTATCAGTTGTTTAATCTGTCAGACTAGGAAGTTTAATGTTTCTGAAAGGACTGTGTCATCTCTAGGAGCAACTGCCTGTGATTTCATTTATTTAGAAAGTTGTATCGGTGATGGGAGAATTTGTCATTTATTTTTCAGGTTCCCGAGAAGTAAGTTTACATCTTACAGAAGTAGTTTGAAATAATAGCCCTTCTGAGTTAAGAAACCACAGATCTATCAGTGACCAAAAAGGGGGGGGGGAGGCTTACATGTGTTTCAAAATCAAATGCAATTTTGTTTACAAATGGTGTATATTAAAGATTTTTCTATTTCAGATGTGTTTTAAAGAGAAATATTAGCTTAACTCTTCTGACATCTGATATTATGACACATCCCATTGCTGGCAATGTGGTACACCTCCACTCTAAAAAATTTAACTACCATTTAGTCAGCCTCCAAAGGCAGCATTGCAGAGTACAGACAGTGCTTGATTTGCCTTCATGCCAGTTTGGGGGATTGCACTAGATTTAAGTGCTTTGATTATCACCCTGCAAGAGGGACTATCATGCTTCAGAAGGGGGAGCTAATAGAAAAGGAACAGGTCCTGCTGCTTTTCACGCAGTTATTCTTGCATGAGTGGTATGGAGGCCCTAACTGCTGCTTGCTTTCTTACTCTTTGTGTTTATTTGTTTAATATGGACTGTTCTGGTATCTGGTGTTGGATTAAAGACTGCATCACCAGGTGACGGGATTCACTTGAAGTGTTGTATTTCTGTTTTAAGGGTTTTGTCCAGTTTTGCCTTCCCTAGATTTTGTTCTACATGAAAAGTTCATGCCACTTTTTAATATAAAAATTTTAACAAAATTATTGGTTTTCTCATTTATTTCAAATTTTCATTGTGCACTCTTCTTTCAGACGTTAGTGGAGACTTTCTATAGCTTTCATTACAGATTATCTTATTTTCTGTTGAAACTGATGACCACAATTTAAAATAACTTACACGTTCTGGTTTGCTTTCATTGCTGAGATAAACATCATAACCAAAAGCATCTCGGAGAGGAAAGGGTTTATTTCAGGTCCTGTTTTAATCCTTCATTGAGAAAAGCCAAGGCAGGAACTCCATGCCTTGTCAGCTTTCTCTTTTTATACAGCCTGCCCTAGGATGCCAGGGGTGGTACTGCCCACAGTAGACTGGGCTTTTCCACATCAGTCATTAATGGAGAAAATGCCCCATAGACTTGCCTATGGGATAATCTAGTAGAGGTGTTTCTTTTAATTGAGGCTCCTCTTTCCAGGTAACCCTAGCTTGTGTCAGACGAACAAACCTAACCGACACACCATAGTAAAATGTTAATAGCATTTAGGGAACATTTCTCTACAGCTTTTTGCCATGGTGGCTTTTTTGAAACCTACTTTAGGCAATAACCTTTAAAGAACAAATAATATGAAGAAGTGAGTATATTCTGAAACTAACCCATTATCAATGGTGATATCATGTTGCTATTGCAGGTAAACCTTACCAGACAGAATAATCACTGCAATGTAGTGGGACAGTTGGTCACATTTTTTTTTAGATTGCTTGGGTGCTAACTTGAGACTTAGGAAAAATGCTGCTGTGTTAAGCACAAACATAATACAGTTTATAGCCTTGGTTCTCATATCTTGTTATTGAGATTGGATATATAATCTGACTTTTAAGAACAGGTCAGGAAGGTAATGTGGTTGGGTAGAGTTAGTTTATTTCTTTCTTAGAGTTTAATATTGTTGGTGTCGGTCCTTGTATCTGGAACTCAACGTATTAGACCTTTTCCTAACATAGTAATCAGCATTCTAAAATGTCAAGAAAAGACTTAATTAGAAATTTTGTGTTTCCAACTGCTTGATGGTATACTTTCATTTGATCATCTGAACAGTATTTGATAAAGATAGAACAAGCCATCCTCCTTACCTGTGAAGGAATCCATACTGTATAAAAAGTAAAACCTCCAGGATCAGTTGTTTGGACATATCATACCTACCCTTAGAGTTTTGCATTAAACCCAAATGCTTAAGTTTATGCCATACTCGATAGTTAGATACAGACCATCTGTACAGCTTAAAATGAGTTGGTTATTAATTTCTCCAAATGGAAAAGTTACCCTCAAACATTAAGGACCCACAAGAATAAAGAGCCATGTCACCTGGTTTCCTAAAATTAATATTAGAGTATAAGGTGCAGTATAGGTAAATCAAGTTGCTAGGAATATGACCACTAATTTCAAAGCCCTCCCAAAAGTTAGTGAATGAACTTGGGCATGTTTGGCCTGTGACTAGAGGCATGAAGGCAAGATAACTGCATACAGTTCAACACAAAATTGTAAACTTACTTAAAACAAAATTTATTTATCTTTGTAACTCAACTTTGTATTTTCCCAGTATAAACTCTGTAGACAACAGCATTGGAAAAGGCTGTCCATTTATGAACTCTTGCTATTTGAAATGTGGTCTCAGAGATCAGTAACATCAGCCATACCTGGAAGTATATTCAAGGTTCTCAGTTGAGGATTCCAATCTGGTCCTATTGAACCAAGTTTACATTTTACTAATGTCTCCAGATGATTTGTAAGGTTAGTAAGAAGCAATTTCTCAGGGGCTAGGGCAATGACTCATATGGTGAGGTGTTTGTTACACAAGCTTGAGGATCTGAGTTTGGATCCAAAATACCTAGGTGATAAATCTGGTGCCCTTGCAGTGATGCAGTGTAGGTTTCTGGAGCTCATTGGTCTGATAGCCTGGCTAATGAATGGTATGTAAAATGAGTGGGCATGTAAAATGGGTGGGTGCAGCAGCACATGCTTTTAATACTAATCCTCAGGAGGT